>CM068720.1:31461726-31737200 GCA_035079005.1 Fraxinus americana
CTGTTACCATGAGCGTGAGCCATATATAATTATTATACAACGTTATATATATTTATTTATGCAGAAATTGAACACCATTTTCACCATAACTAAAGCTTCACAAAAACCTCAAAACAAGAATCTTAACCCAAAAAAATTAAAAATAACCAAAGCAAAAGTTCCCATCAAGAATCCCAAAAACCTGAAAAACAGAAATCAAGCATGAATCTTTGAAATTGAAGCTCAAGAGTGTGTGATTATGTGTGAGAGAGAGAGAAAAAAAGGGTGCACGATTTTTCAGAAAACCAAAACATAAAATCAGAAATCAATTAGAGAGAGAAAGAGAGCATTAAAAAGTAAAAGTTATTTCTGGCTTTTTCTCTTACAGACTTTCACTTGCACGCAAACAGATACAAATGTGCTTTTTTTCCTTTCTTTTCTTAATTTACTGTTTATGCTTTTTCACTTTTTCTCTTGAGTGGGTGCTGTTGTGTTCCAAGAAATTATTTATATAATAGGAGGAATAGCGGTTAGTTTCACGAAATTGAATCCAAACAATTAATTAGAGCTTGTTTGCTACTGATTTTAATTCAATTAAAATTGAAAATATAGCCGTTATTGGGTCCCACCCGTCTAATAAAAATCAACAATAACGGCTAGTTTTTCAATTTTAATCCAATTTTAATCTCTACCAAACAAGCTCTTAATGTTTGTTGGGTCTGGCCTAAGCGCACATACATATGAACTATGAAGGATGTTTGTGTGTGAGAGAGACTGTGTGTGAGAGAAATAATAACGAGAGACTTTCGGGAGAATTAATAATTGTTTGTTTATGATTTTATACATGTATTGTGAAAGTTTTTTATAAATTGCTTTTTGACCCCCAATGTTTTGAAGCTTTTGCATTTTTACATTTGATTGAAATTATAGGATGGGTATACCACTAAATGACCACTACAATATGTCATTTTTAATAAATCCCTATTTGATTTAGTTAAAAAAAATTAATTTTGATTAAATTTAATAATATATGTGATTCAATAATTGATAAAAGTTGTAGATCCTATTAAATCCCTATTTGATGGGAATGAAAATCGAAACTTTAGTAGATTTTGATAAAAGTTAATAAATTGCGTGATTGAAAAGTTGTGATGTGTGATTAAATTAATTATTGACTTTGACTTGAATTAAAATTTTAATTCCTACCAAAAGGGAGCTAAATGTGTTGTTAAAAATGAATTTGTGAAAAAAAAAATTAAATTTTAGAAAATAGAGGTTAAATATGACCTAAATGGTAACTTTCACCGACATTATAAAAACAACTTTAAAATGAGACTATGGAAAATATCCCTAGATATTGAATGGACACATTTGAAGCCTTCATCTTTTTATTGATGTCATATTCGACATGACACGTTTAAAAAAATTTCAAAATCTAAATCATATCATCTCTCTATTCCTAATTTCTTTTAACCCAAAGTTATACTCAACTTTATATTGTTTGAAATAGTTTAAATTGTCTAGCTCATTCTCAAATTTTCAACAAAACATACATCTCATGTCAACGTAGGCACAATGTCAAGTCTTTCGATAACTCTCGAATTGTTAGGAAAATCTTAGTCTCATGTGAACGTGTATATGGCATGAACGTGTATAAGAAGTCAAGTTTTTTAAAGCAGGTTATCTATCCGTGACAATAACAACTCTCAATTCACTCCCAAGTTGTCTAACAAACGTTTGTCTTAACAAAAATACAAAAATACAAAAAAATAGTTAAAATTGACATTTAGCATGTAAAAGTAGTCATGTCTCTAATTTCCCCCCAAAAGTGGCCATTTTTCTTGTTTCTTTCACCTGAAAATGGGTCCAACACACAAAAACCTCATTTATAGAATGTGCTTTTGATCTTGGTGAAAGATGCACATAAAACTATTTTTTTTATCTATTTGTTTGCATTCATATAACTTTCGGTACTGTAAAGTTTTTAAATGCACTTTAAAATAGTATTATCGCTACTTTTTGTGCGATGGTTTAACTCAAACAAGTGAAAAAATGTGCATGGAAGTAACGATAAGGCTAAATTACACTACAAATGTGAAATAAAAACGATTATGGCATCAACTAATGCCAAAAGACCACAATATCTCAAATTAGAACAAAATTAAATTTTATAAATATAATAAGCATAGAGAAAAAAGTAACCTTCGGAGGCAAATATAAAATACGGTTTATAAAGACTATAAAATGGCACAAAGCTTGTAGGGGAGAAAAACTATACATAAAAAAGATTTGGGGTAAAAATAGACATAGGTGTAAAATGGTGGGGCTAAAAGGCAAATATTTCGAATGAGCTTGATAAAGAAGGGGACATATGAGTGGAGGATTTTCGTTGGTATGTGGAGAGGTGAGTGGGATGTAAGCGTGGATTCTCCATCTCAATATATATATATAATAATTGTGACAAAATTCTCTCAAGACTCTCGCACTTTCGTAAGCATAACAGACACGTCATCAATGTTTTGACATTGCATGCGCACTTGCCGCTTGCACAATATCCTTGACAAAAGCATCTGTATGGACACTAAATGGTCACACGAGACCTACATGCATATGACTGAAAGGGTAAAATTGTTCAAGAACAAGCAACGTTTAGCCCATGTTTTGTTCTCATTCTTCAAAATTCATTTTCAACCATATATTTCAAGAGATTCGTAACTTTACCAACATTTCAATCTCGCATTTCATTAATCTTTATCAAAATCTACTAAAATTTTGATTTTTAGTTAAATCAAACATGTGATTAATATAACTTAAATTGTCAAAAATAAATGAAATATTTTTGGACAATTTTATCCTTTTAGTCACGTATAAACATGAACACTTGACGTTGAAATAAATATTTTTATCAAGTGAGAGTATGGTTCACAAATTTTCAAATGTTGAGGTCTTAAAGTGCCACAAATGAAAGGTTAGAACCCAAAAGAATAAAATAAAATATTATGTCTCTGTATGAATTCGAGTGTTGATTATGAGTACATTTGTTGACTGCATCCACTCTCACTCTGCCCCATTTCTCAGCAGTCCCTTTCTTACATTGTCTTTGTTCTTATTTGAGAAAAGAAAATATTTAAAGAATCTGCCCACTTGTCTCTTAGATTTTTGATCCTGGCGATACTGCTTATAATTTAAAATTTTTAATTATAAGTAGATTTCATTTTCTATTAGTATTTTAGTACTAACATTATGATTTCAAGTTTTATTACTATTCATCGTCCTTAATTTTGGTCCTTATCTTTACAATTTCTTTCGGTTAATTCCATGATTCAAATGTCAACTTTTTATTTGAGCAAATATAAAATAAATTATTGAAAACTCTTGCGATAATAATAATTAAGATTCTTGATTCAAGCAGATAATGGGCCCCACAAAATAATTAAGTTATCACATCTCAATAATGAAATAACATAATTCATTGTCTCTATATAAGTGTTTGGCTAAGCTTATAAAGTTTACTTTATGTCTGTTTGATAGGCCATTATTTTCCATGAAAAATGGAAAACAAAATCCAACTTTCACTTTTACTTTGTTTGATACACTTTATTTTTTCATGAAAAAAATTTTATTGGTTTGGCACACATGCTCATATTTTCCAGTTTTTTTTATTTTAGAAATTGAAAAAAATTATAGACACAATGGTAAAAAAAAATTATCACTTTTATTGACAATTTCTATGCAAAAAAAAGTCAAACGAATGATATTCGGTATGGTAATTTTTTTTAAATTAAAAAAAAAATTTGACAATTGGAACAAATTTTAGACTCAATGGTAGAAAAATTATCACTTTAATTGACGATTTTTATAAAAAATGAAGCGAAGCGGATATCAAACTTTCAACATTTTCTAAAGTGAAAAATTATATCAATCAAACGCAATTAATTACAATTCTCAATAAAACGATTTATAGGCAATTCAATTCCCCGTAAAATATTTTTTTTGCACCAATTTTTCACATTTGCAATCAAACGGACCCTTATATTTTTATATAGATAAGTTTTATTAATCGAGAAGTAAGTTATTATATCCTGATAATGATGTAAAAATTACTTTTCAAAACTCAGAGTACTTTAAGATCCCGTTTGTTTCGAATTAAAATCGGATTTTAATTTAAGTCAAAGTCAAATCATCAATATCAACCACGTCTTTCATAGGTCTCACAGCTTTTCAACCAGACATTTCAAAAATTTATATCACAATCTACTAAAAATCTAATTTTAATCCCCACCAAACACCCTCTAATTCTACTACAAATTAAAATGTCTGGTTTTTGACTCAATTTAGCCATTGTTTGGTGATGATTAGAATAAGATTTTATTAGATTTTGATAAAATATGATTGAAAAATTGTGAGATCTATAAAATATGTGATTAAAATTAATTGTTGACTTTGACTTAGAATAAAATCTAGTGGAAATTACACCATCCCCTACTTTTGGAGATCCAAATTCTAAAATCAGATTTTAAGGTTTAAGTTTCAAAAATCAGATATTTTATATATAGATGCATATTTTTTTATATTTAATTAAATATTAATAATAATATTGTGAAACTTAAAATACATACACCTAAATTAATATTCAACCCTAATTGGCTAGCTAATTCACGTCTCCCACTCATATCTCTCCAGTCTCTCTCTCTCACACTCTCACGGCGACGTGGAAATGGGCTTCTCTCCACGTCGCCACCATACCCACCGAAAGTACAGCCACCATACACACAGATCGCATCGCCCACTGGCCCACCGGCACCATACCTACAAACTTCACGCAGACGACGGGTGACTCGGAATCGCACAGATGCAACGGTAAGATGTGGTTTCCGGCTTCTGTGCGTGATATGTGTCGCTGTGACGGAGCCGATGCCGTTTCGCCCATCCGTTGCTACAGATCCGGAGTCTTCCCTTGGAACCTAACATATCCTGCAACTGAAAATTCAAAAAATAATTGAATTAACCAGCACCAACATTGACAAATCTGAAGCGGTGACTTGGAATTTGGGGATTTTTTGGTGGTTGTGGTGTAATTTGGGGATTTTTTTATTGTGGTGGATTTGGGGAATTTTTTGGTGGATGTTGTGGTTGTTGTGTAATTTGGGGATATTTTGCTGCTTGTGTTGGATTGGGGGGATTTTTTGCTTGGTGACGACGGTATTTTTTTTTTGTAGGTAGTGTGGTCCAGGCTTTTTTGTTGCGATGGTCCGGTGGTTGTGGTTGTGCGGGCGACAGTTGTTTGAATCTGTGTTGTGTTTCGTGATCAATTGGGACCGCATAATGGATTAACCGTGACCTTAAAATTCGACGATTTGTAACTAAATATTAATCTGAGCCATGTGCAAAAAAATTTTGTAACCTGTGCTGTGATCATTTGAAAAAAACCTATGACTATGAACAAAATCATGAGTTGTGACCTGAACTGTGACTTGTAACCTGAGTTGTGACCTGGACCGTGACTTGTGACCCAAGTCGTCGAAATCGAAGCAGTCGCTGGAGAAATCGTCGGAATCGGAGCAGTCGCCGGAAAGGTCGCCGGATTAGTTGCCGAAGCGATAGGGGTGATGGAGGTGGAGGCGTGGTGGGATTAAAGAAGAAAAAGAATGTGAATGTAGCAGAGAAAGATAATGTCAATTAGTAGAAGAAGAAGAGTTTTTAATAGAAGAAGAATATTATTTTAAAAATTTTAAGGAAGAAGGAGAAATATGTTTAGAATTTGTAGAAATTGAAAAAATATATGATTTATTAGTAACAGAACAAGATATAGAAAATATGATAAATAAATTAGAAAAATTAGAAATTTTAGGAGAAAATGTTTTAAAATACTGGGAGAAAGATAAAGTTTTATGTGAATTAAAAATAAAAAATCCTGAATATATAATTAAGACTAAAAGTATTGAAACTACAAATCAAGATGCTGAAGATTTTAAGATGCATATTAAAGATCTTTTAAAAGTAGGAGTTATAAGAAAATCAGATAGTCCACATAGATCAGCAGCTTTTATAGTTAGAAAACATTCAAAAATAATTAGAGGAAAAAGTAGAATGGTTATAAATTATAAAAGGCTTAATGATAATACTATAGATGATGCATATACTATTCCAGATAAGAATGTTTTAATAAATAGAATTCAAGATTGTAATATTTTTAGCAAGTTTGATTTTAAATCGGGATTTTGGCAAGTTAAAATGCATCCAGATTCTATAGAATGAATGGGTTTTTACTTCCCGTAAGGTCATTATGAATGGTTAGTTATGCCTTTTGGTTTAAAAAATGCCCATAGTATTTTTCAAAGAAAAATGGAAAATATTTTTAATAAGCATAATAAATTTATTATAGTTTATATTGATGATATATTAGTTTTTAGTAAAAATAAAAGAGAGCATAGAGGTCATTTACAAATTCTTTTTTCAAAATTTATAAAACATGGTTTAATTGTGAACAAGAAAAAGATGGTGTTATTTAAAGAATATATAGAATTTTTAGGAGTCAATATAGGGAAATGTAAGATTGAATTACAACCTCACATAGCCCAAAAAGCCTTAGAATTTCCATACAAACTTGAAGATCTTAAACAATTACAAAAATTTTTAGGATTAGTAAACTATACTAGACCTTTTATTAGGGATTTAGGAAAGATTGCAGGACCATTGTATGGAAAAACATCTCCTAAAGGACAAATATATTTTAATATAGAAGATATTAAATTAGTACAAAAAATAAAAGAAAGATTAAAGGATTTACCTAAATTAGATATGCCATTAGATACAGATTATTTGATCATAGAAACAGATGGAAGTTTAACAGGTTGGGGTGCAATTTTAATTGTAAAACCCAATAAGTATGCAGGTAAAGATCTTGAAAAAATTGTTAGATACAATAGTGGAAATTATAAAGAAAAAGGTAATATAAGTAGCATAGATTTAGAATTACTTGCAGTTAATTATGCATTAGATTCTTTTGAATTATTTATTATTTCTAAAAAAGAAATCACTTTAAGAACAGATTGTGAGGCAATAGTAAGTTTTGTTAATAAAATGAAATTAGAAAATAAAAGAAGCAATCGAAGAAGATGGTTAAATTTTATAGATAGAATTACTAATACTGGATTAGTAATTAATTTTGAACATATTAAATGTAGCAATAACCAGATAGCAGATATATTAAGTAGAATAATTAAAAATAAAGATTATGACTGATTGTAACATGCAGATGCAGAGACCCAGAGGACCAAGACCAGGATTGCCAAATGTTGGCAGTTCAAGCTCTCAGACAAACATAATACAGACTCATGATAAGTTAAGGTTTGGTAGTATAGAATTACTTTGTTTTCCAAATAGTAATATTAGTTTTAAGACACTTCCTCATATTTCAGTTACAAAATCAGAAAAATATATTTTAGACAATTTATGGATTTCTTATAATAAGAATCCAAAAGATCAAAAATATTTTTTAGCATGTTTAAATGCACTTTCAGAACATTTTAGTCAAGATCATAAAAATTTAAGTGTTATGTTGTTTTACAAGGTAGACTTCTAGGGGTTTATCATACTTGGTTAGAAGTTTCAGATTGTATTAAAAATTTTCCAAATCCTCTTTATAAAGGATTTTATTCAATTTCAGAAGCATTAGAAGAATGTAGAAAATTTTTAGGAATTAATTATTTTGTTGCTCCATCTTTAAGTAATGTTTCAGATCAGCCTTTAGATTATGTTTCAAAATTTTGTGAACATTGTGAATGTATGACAAAGAATTTTAAAATTTTAAATGAGTCTAATCAGATTTTACAACAAGAAAAATTAGCTCTACAAAAGAAAATTTCTGAATTAGAACAAGAAATTATTAATTTAAAGATTTTTAATCCAATTGGTCAGACACAATCAGGTACTATAGAGCCCAAGAAGTCTATAGCTAGTCCAGTTCAAACGGAAGCTGGTAAAGACATCTCAAATCCGTTCATGGTTCTGGGCTTACCAAAAGCTCAACAGACTCAGGAGACTGTTGATTCTCCTACTTTCCAATTTAATCAGGCTCAACAGGCTGAAAATCCTGTTACAGAAAATGATAAGTGTATTTTCGACACTTATTCGGGGCTTAAAACTATAGACTTTTATTGATTTTTTGACAAAATTTTACATAATTTATGTTATATTGCATTGTGTAGGTAAAACTTTATGTTTGATGAAGGATTGGAGAAAAGAAGCAAAATATGGTGAAAAATGGTAAAATCCAAAGTTCGAGGATCAAATTACAAATACTCAAGAAGATACTTTGAAGATTGCTAGGAGACAATTGGATTGAAATTAGAATTCAAAAAGGAATGGAATATGATCAAAGTATTATCAAAATCAATTTCCAATCGCTCAAGATATATTCCAGATTTTTAGCCGAATATTGAGACCCATTTTTGGCAAAGTAAACGTCCGAATTGGAAAAACTCTATTTCAATCAAAGTTGTAGCCCTTTAAGTTATCTTTCCAACGCACTTTGAATCTCATCAATCGGATATCAGAAGAGAAAGTTATGACTAAAATACGGACTGCTGTACATAGACAAAAAATCCGCGCGCGAAGACAACTTTCCTTATTCGATTAGAACTCTTTTGGAAATCAATTTGGACGTGATTTTCAACCAATTTTCGGCTCCTATAAAAAGAGAACAGCAGAATACATATAGAGAACCTCCATAGACATAAAAATCCCTATATTATACATATTTTGGAGGCGAAGAACATGAATAACAACTTGGAATCAAGGCGAATTGCATAGGATATTGAAGATTCTTCATCCGGATTCAAGATTCACATCAAGAACGTGGATTTTTCCTACTTCTTCCATCTTTCTTATTTTCGGGTGATATTTTTCCAATTATTCTTGTGTAATTTAATTATAAGAATGTTAGGCTAGTTTTTCATTGTATTGGATGAATGATGAACCCTATTGCTTATTTGTTTTAATTCGAGACAATTAATTTAGTACTTCTTGATTTTTCTTGATTGGTTTTGCATTCCCATTGAACTATTTGATTGCTTGATCACCAATTAGATAGTAAGTTGCTTGTTGTAGTGTAGGAATACTCACAATAAGTCTAGAACGCGGTAAAATCAACACATGGACAATAGGTATTAGGAATAATATCTATGGCATGTGCAATCATGTGTGATAAATCATGTGATTCAATGCATGTTTTTCATATGAATTCGGACTAGGAATAGGATCGGGTCGTGTTAAATATAGGTTTAATATATCTTGGAAAAGAATATTGAATAAAAGTGGATTATCGATTGTCTTGAATGCATGAATTTACTAGATTACGAATTAAGAATTGAAATAAATGGCAATAGGGGGATTCACTATTCCAATACAAACATTTACATATTAGATAAACATTTTATTTGTTTTGTTAGTTTATGATTAATAGATTACATACAAATTATCTCTTTTTTTATGTTACCACACTTCGAATTTAATAGTAGTTATTGAACTACAAATTAGACCTTATTCCTCGTGGGAACGATACTCTTAACTCACAAATATTATTACTTGTACAACGACCCCGTACGCTTGCGGGTTTTTCGCCCAACAAGTTTTTGGCGCCGTTGCCGGGGAATAACGGATTTAATTTTAGTTTAGTAGTTTATATTAAATTCAATTTTTGTTTTATTCTTTTTATATTTTTTATTATTGATTTTGGCTACCCATCTTGATTTCTCGTACTTGAAATTCTATCCAGGTGCCGTCAAAGAATGCATCTAGGATTCTAACATGGCATGGTGAAAAGATTTTTGCAATAAATAATCTCGACATGGACGACGAGGAAGAAGATATCTATTGTGAATTATGTTATGGGGTGCATTATACTGGCTGCTGCGTGAATACATGCACTGAACCCTTTCAACTCAAGCTCCTGCGGTTTAAACAATATTTAAGATGTCGGAGACTCGCAATTGACACATCTAATGAAAGCTACATGCCTATGGGCGAGTGTATCCCTTCCGACACGTTTGTGGAATTTGGTCCTTCCATGTTGAACGAGGAGGAAATTGCAAAATACTACACTGATCTTGACAAGTTAGATGAAAACAAAATGTGTATGGGAGATGGCGTATTCTGGATTGAATTTAAAAGATGGAGATACAATCCACTCGAAAAATTTGAAAAAGATTTTACATTGCCCGTGGAATTAAATTGTGAATCTTCCATTCAACCTGAGGAGATATCAATTATGGAAGACGAGAACAAAGATGATGAAAGATCAATTACAAAGGAACAAAGTGAAGACGAGGCAATTAATGAAGACAACGTTAACCCACATTCTGTAGACTTCATTGATTGCCCTATCATTGAATTTGTAATTAAGTCCGAAGAGAAGGAAGAAGTCTATTTAGTTGAATTCAAATCGGAGGAGATAGGCATATCATATCACATTGGAGAGGGCAGTGTTAAAATTTGTAGAAGCAATGAAGAGTGGAGCAAAGTCAGAAGAGACAAATTGAGCAAGGCGTCAAAAGCGTTCTTCAAAATTCCATAATGTCGAAACAACAAAGTCAAGCTAAGGACTTTAAACAAAGCGCTTGTTGGGAGGCAACCCAATTTTTCTTCCCTTTTATTTATTATGCTTTCTATTAATAGGATAATTTAGATTATTTTTATTATTATTATTTTTATTTAATTTTAGGGACTCGTCATCCATATCCCGTTTCCTTAGGTTTTCATTATGTGAGTTGGTTCATTAGATGTTAGAGCCAAGTAACACGTGTTCCAGATATTTGATCTTAAATATTTTATTTGACCGCATTGTGCAGGAACATGACGTCGTGGAACACTTAAACCAACCAAGACTAAGGAGCTTACGGGAGCAATAGGAAGCTAGCATTGAATTACAAGCCTAATCAGGGGAGTCTTTTCTTCATTTTCTTCTCCACCCCTTTATATGCGGATTTAGATTGTAAGACATTGAGGACAATGTCTAGTTTAAGTTTGGGGGTGGAAAACATGAGTTTTCAATTTTTTTTTATGTGTTTTTGTGTGCTTTAATTATTTTAGTAAAAAAAAAAATTTGAAAATTTCAAAAAAAAAAAAAAAAAAATTTAAAAATATATTCTTTTTTTTTTTTTTTGTTTTGTGTGCTTGTGTGAGTTAGTTGACCTGGCTGGCAATAACGAATATATTGAATCATAAATTAATCTATGATGGTGAATAAGTTGCATGCCTAAATTAATTTTTGCTTTTTCATGTGAAATTTGATATTTATTGAGCACGTGAATTAAGTAAAGTATTGTGTAGGAATGAGTTGATTTCATAATGGATAGGTTGAAATAGTGGACCATAGATGTTAAAACCCATAACCACTAAATTTTACATTCTTAGACCAAATTTAGAATAGTTTGGGAGATTTCACTGTTGTGGGAAGATATTGAGATAAATGGGGATTCCATGTGTGAAATAAAAAAATATTGTGTGGATTGTCTATGGTCAATGTGATGCAATTTGGTGAAAATCTTAAGTTAGAAGTCGTTTTACTTGAATAGGTGTTTGATGAGGGACATTGCACTAATCAAGGCATAAAAAAAAAAATAACACATTTTATTTGAAAATTTCTCTTCGTAGCCTTTATGACTTGAGCAATTAAGCCTGTAAGGGTCTTTAAAACCTGGTGTCCTATGGTCATCTGACTTGGGAGTCATCGGCTGAAAGCTTGTTACATGAGTCACTTAGAAAGCTTAAGGGAGAGAATGATTCAAATAATAAAAAAAAAAGCGTCGAAAAAAAAAAATTGATTGAAAAACAAAAAAAAAAAAAAAAAATAGAAAAAAGTAGGTGCATGAAACAGAAGACGCACCAAATGCCCTGGTTATGTCCCGAACACTTGTTTAAGGAAATTCGACTTTTTGATAAAGGATTATTAGCCTATTAAATCCTAGAGATTGAAGCAATCAAACTATGGAGAATCCTTATTTATTGATATGTTGATTTTCAATTAGTGAGATTTACCTAAATTAGAGAGGTGATGATAGTAAAAAATTCAACCTTAGGTCTCACACTTGGAAAGAGCGAAAAGAATAAGTTTGGGAGTGTGTGAATCTTACGAGCGATGAAAGAACATATTTGACCATTGAGGGTCGGGAATTGAAACAACTTATGAACACACAATACTATGCTTAATTCTCCACACACACACATCGATTTTACATTGGAAAAGTAGATTTTAATTTTTGTATTGTGATTTTGAAGCTGTGCATAGATTGGATACTATGATTTCAATTTTGAGATAAAAAGCCAGGGTAACTAGTTATATCGTTTTGCATTGCTTGATTGTGTGACCACCAATTAGATAATTAGCATTGCATGTTTGTGTGTTTGTTAGGTTTTAGTTTTGTTCGAGGACAAACAAAGATTCAAGTTTGGGGGTTTGATAAGTGTATTTTCGACACTTATTCGGGGCTTAAAACTATAGACTTTTATTGATTTTTTGACAAAATTTTACATAATTTATGTTATATTGCATTGTGTAGGTAAAACTTTATGTTTGATGAAGGATTGGAGAAAAGAAGCAAAATATGGTGAAAAATGGTAAAATCCAAAGTTCGAGGATCAAATTACAAATACTCAAGAAGATACTTTGAAGATTGCTAGGAGACAATTGGATTGAAATTAGAACTCAACAAGGAATGGAATATGATCAAAGTATTATCAAAATCAATTTCCAATCGCTCAAGATATATTCCAGATTTTTAGCCGAATATTGAGACCCATTTTTGGCAAAGTAAACGTCCGAATTGGAAAAACTCTATTTCAATCAAAGTTGTAGCCCTTTAAGTTATCTTTCCAACGCACTTTGAATCGCATCAATCGGATATCAGAAGAGAAAGTTATGACTAAAATACGGACTGCTGTACATAGACAAAAAATCCGCGCGCGAAGGCAACTTTCCTTATTCGATTAGAACTCTTTTGGAAACCAATTTGGACGTGATTTTCAACCAATTTTCGGCTCCTATAAAGAGAGAACAGCAGAATACATATAGAGAACCTCCATAGACATAAAAATCCCTATATTATACATATTTTGGAGGCGAAGAACATGAATAACAACTTGGAATCAAGGCGAATTGCATAGGATATTGAAGATTCTTCATCCGGATTCAAGATTCACATCAAGAACGTGGATTTTTCCTACTTCTTCCATCTTTCTTATTTTCGGGTGATATTTTTCCAATTATTCTTGTGTAATTTAATTATAAGAATGTTAGGCTAGTTTTTCATTGTATTGGATGAATGATGAACCCTATTGCTTATTTGTTTTAATTCGAGACAATTAATTTAGTACTTCTTGATTTTTCTTGATTGGTTTTGCATTCCCATTGAACTATTTGATTGCTTGATCACCGATTAGATAGTAAGTTGCTTGCTGTAGTGTAGGAATACTCACAATAAGTCTAGAACGCGGTAAAATCAACACATGGACAATAGGTATTAGGAATAATATCTATGGCATGTGCAATCATGTGTGATAAATCATGTGATTCAATGCATGTTTTTCATATGAATTCGGACTAGGAATAGGATCGGGTCGTGTTAAATATAGGTTTAATATATCTTGGAAAAGAATATTGAATAAAAGTGGATTATCGATTGTCTTGAATGCATGAATTTACTAGATTACGAATTAAGAATTGAAATAAATGGCAATAGGGGGATTCACTATTCCAATACAAACATTTACATATTAGATAAACATTTTATTTGTTTTGTTAGTTTATGATTAATAGATTACATACAAATTATCTCTTTTTTTATGTTACCACACTTCGAATTTAATAGTAGTTATTGAACTACAAATTAGACCTTATTCCTCGTGGGAACGATACTCTTAACTCACAAATATTATTACTTGTACAACGACCCCGTACGCTTGCGGGTTTTTCGCCCAACAGAAAATAAGATTTTTGAAGATCAGACACAGCAGACTGATAATTCTGCTACTAGACTTATTAGTCCAATAGATCTTAAACAAAAACGGCCAGTAAATTTATCAGAATCATTTCAATCGTCTCAAGATCCAGAACAAATTTCTCAGACAGATATTAGAAGAATTCAAGAAATGTTTGATAAGATTGAAGAATTGCAGCAATAAGTTAAACAAAGTACTTCAAAAAAAAAGAAGATACAGTTTAAAAAGAAAAAGGTTTGGAAGATTTCAAAGACAATAATTCAGAAGAAAATGATAATCCAGATGACTGTACTGACGGAGGAGACTCTTTGGACAGCATTGGCAGACATAATTATGAAACAAGATAAGAATTTTCCAGATTTTGATGGAAAGGAAGACACTTGGCAAAAAATTGGTGATTGACAAGACAAGATTCACATACTCGGAGATTTTTTTTCGGAATTTTTGTATGAAAAGAAGAACTTTACTGTTTTCTTTTTGAAAAATTTGTAACGAATCTTACTATTTGATAAAGTAAGATTTGATTAGATTACTTCTTACTGTTTTCTTTTTGACGTTTTGAAAAAGCAAATATTCCTTGCTTTTGAAAAACGCGTTTTCTCACTTTTTTCTCCTATATAAGGAGATCATTCTTTCATTTGTAAAAACACAACACACAGAAAAAAGAATACAATACAAGTTTTTGTTCTTACAAAATGTTCTAATTTCCCTTCCCTCCCGAAAGGGAAATTCTTAATCATTCTTATTCTTAGATATTATAATATCCCACAAAAATATGTTGTTTTAAATTTTTTAAACTACTGACGGATCATTCCAGTAGGTATGTTTTATAGTTCTAAGATATGGTACTAATAATTAATATTAGTTCCAGATCTTTTAAAAATAATTTATGTTTATAAATTTTTATGATTTTGTAAAAAAGTTTTATGCTTCATGCTGAGTATATGATAAGAGCATGTCTTAACTCCAAGTTAAATTTAAACTGTTTTTAAAATAAGTCCTGAGTGACCTCTCAAAGCGTAAAGCCCAGTGAAGAGGCTAGGAGACGCATAGAAGAGGGAAATTGATCTTTTTTTTTAAAGAATTCTTATTAAGGGAGTGCCAGTGGTGTCCTTACAAGAGTGGAGTTAGGCCAAAGTTCATATATTTCAGATGGCATTTTTTTCTTTTGATGAGTTTTTCAAAAAAAAAAAAAAAAGAGTAAAAATGGGATATTATTTTATCAAAAGAATTAGATATCATGATTAAGAAGAGTACTGAGTAGGATATTTTTAAACAGCAGTTTCCACAACAGCTCTTCAACAGCCTTCATAACAGCCTATACAACCGCCCCCTCTCTCTATATATATATATATATTTATTTATATATATAAATATATATTTTTATATATGTGTATGTATAAGTCAAATTCTCTGATTTTAAAAAAGTGAAAGATGTTTTGTCATTTTTGTAATTGCCTAAAGTAAATTTCTGAAAACTGAATTTTTCCCTAAAATCTAAACTTTAATAAGTATCCAACGGGGGCATAATAATGGATCTGTCTGGCTACTGAAGTTTCTTAGGGTCCATATAATTTGGAGGCAGGCCTAGCCCATCTATAAATAGAAAAGGCCCAATAGAGCCCGTGTCAAGTCTAATGGGCCTTGTTAACCATACCCAACATCCCTAAACATATGCAGGCTGGGCCTGTGAATCCCCACCCACCTTTACAGCTCTAGTTGCCTTGTGCACCGAAATGGAAAAGGTCAATGGGACCCATAACTTTTAAGTGGGATTTACTTGTATTTTTTTGAAAAGTTATGGACTCCATTTACAATTTCTTTTCCTTAATTTTTGTTGTTTTACTACTTCATTTTTATTTTTTGTTTATTTAAAAAGAAGGAAAATTTAGTCACTTAATGATCAAAGTGAAGAGAACGATAAGTTTTGCGGAATGGATTATACTAAAAAAGTTGAGGGTATCTTTCAGCTACACATTCTCTTAATAAAATATTGTGCACTTAAATTCAAATTATTTTCTTACTTTGTACCACGCATTCTTCAAAAAATCATTATTTTAAAATACATTTTTCTCAAAAAACTCATTTTAATGGTTGTCAAACATGGACAAATTCAAAGTAAGAATACAATAGTCATTTTAACGAGGCATTGACTATTTCACAGTCTAATTGGTAATTTTCGAGAATTAGGGACTTAATCTCACGATGTTACAAGGTTAGAGAGTTAAAACTTCACTTTGGAAGGTTAGGAACCATTTTCTCACCCCCTTCAAAGGTTGGGGAACTCCTCCTTAATTTTCCAATAAATTATTTCAGAGGCGTCGGAGTAAATTGCAAAGCCAGATGAATCCTAGCCCACCAGAGTTAGATGTAGGCTTTATATTAATGGGAAGAGTTCAAAAGTTAGGGATTAACTATACACATTCAAAAATCAGGTTTTAAGTTTGATTAATGCAAAAATCAGGTCTTAGTTAATTAATTAAATATAATAAAATTATAATTATATAATTAATAGTCACATATACATAATTATATGTCACATGTCACATATTTTAAAATTAATTGGTTACAAATTATTTCAAGGTTACACATCAAAAATTTTGTACGTCACAGATTATTTCGAGGTCACGGATTATTTTTGAGTCACATATTATTAAATTTTTAAGTCATAGTTAAGTAATCGGTCACAAATTATCAAACATTTGGTCACAGATTACCAAACATTTGGTTACAGACTGCCGCCTCTACCATTGTGACTACTTTCAACCAGCCTCACCACGCCGCCACCACCACAACAGCACCAATAAAGCCACTGACAACCACCTCCACCACCAATCACTTGCATATTACCTATTTTATAGGCCACAAATGCCAAACATCTCCAACAGAAACGCGCCCACGGCCCACACGTCCACCTCCGCCCACAACTTCCAGAACTACCATTAACTCAAATGTCCATTCGGAGCAAAAACCGACTTTCAAAATTAATAATCCAATCAAACATCGCTGCAAAAAAAAAAAAAAAAGGTAGCATCAGAAGCATTAAAAAACCCAAAAAAAAAAAATAGAAATTAAAGTTGCTCAGTCCATAAATTATCAACAATAACAATATGCTTTCCTTCTTCAGTATCCTCGGGTGGCTTTCATATCCAACGCAGCAGTAGAATATGTAAAACACGAATTCATTTCCACCGCCAAATTAGTCAAGACTTGGGTTTCGTGAAGTCAATGAAAAAATAAACAATAAAAAATGCGGCAGCAAATGTCACCATAGATGTAACATAAATAAACTCTCCCTATTACTTTGGTGAAGAGGAATTAAGATTTAAAACCCTAATTGAAGAAAAATGATTTGTGGAAGATTGAATCGAACCTTGGCCAAGACGATGAAGTAGAAGTTGATCGTTACACTCTTTGTTGTCTTCGGAGTCGATTTGCTCCTGAATGTTTCTTTGAACTAAAAGCATTTGTCGTGAATAAGATTTTGGTGTCTTCGGCGGCGGGCACTTCATCGGCAACGGCGGTTAAGGGTGAGGGTAGAGAGAGAGAGAATATGAAGACAAGGAGAAGAACGAGGATAGAAGAAAAATGATTTAGGGTTTGTTTGGGATTAAGTATGTGAGTATAATATTTAATTATTAATTCAATACCTGATTTTTGATTAAATAAAATTCACACTTGAATTTTGAATTTGAAAAATTAAATGCCTGATTTTTTTTTGTAATTTCCCTTATATTAAAGCTTATCGTCCTTATAAATATGAAAATTTGGACTTTGGGTGAGATTTGAGGAATACTTGGTCACCGCAATCCTCCATAAAATCTATGCACAAAAGTGTATTATTGGAAATTTGTATCAAACTAATGAATGAGGTTGGAGGTGGTTAATTAAAGTTGTAATGCATCTATTAGACCAAATTAAGATGTCACCATCACACATGAATGATTTGTTTCCTCACAACACCACCACCGCCCATATCCTCCAACAAGAGGATTGAAAAGACAATATAGACTAGAATCATCGGTCATAGACCATCATGACTATCGTCGCCACCCTCAATAACAATCACGATCTCTACAGGTAGCAGATATACGCTTATCGATGCCATTACACTGTAGGTTAACGTGATAATGGACGACTCTTCTCCACCTTATGCCTATATGAAGAGTTTCATTTATTTGTTTCGTAGTAGGGCAAGCTTGTCCGCTCTATCGTTATTAGCTTATACCAAATACCTGCTACGATCTTTCCAATTCTCACATGGGAGATTCTCTAGTTTTTACACGCCAATTATCTGCCGATCGAAATTAGCTTTTGGAGTTTTTCATTTGACTTTTTATGTCGGAGCTTGCCCAATCATAAAAAATATGATGACAAGGTACCAAATAATTTTTTGACATTGACAGTACAAAAGCTCTAGAGCACGAATTCTCCTTAATATGACGTACACAGTGGCGACCCAACACCCAGCGAGGAGGCGCGAACGCTCATGCTGAGCTCTGCCGAAACAGTGCTATGCCGCGAGGAATAAGAAATTATAATTTATTTTAGTTGGGAGGCTCTCTTCCTTTTTTTTGTGTTGTTTTGTAATTGGGCCTTTTGTTTGGGTTAGGCTGAAATTATAATTTATTTGAGTTGGGCCTTTGATTTTCAATTGACCAGGCTCAATCCAATGTTTAATTATAGTGGAAATTACATCATTCCCTACTTTTCAAGATCTATATTCTAAAATCAGATCTGAACTTTAAGTTTTCAAAAATCGAATATTTTTTAATTAGATACATTATAATTATATACATTATAATTGCATAATATAATTACCCAAACCCACCATAATTATTTCATCCCATTTTCTCTCCTCTCTCTATCCCCAAAGCCACCACACAGCCCCACACCGTCGGCACCGCCACTGCTGGCACCACCTCTCCGGCGACACCATCGCCTCCATAACGACCCTACACCAGTGTCGACTAGCATCTGCCAACTCAGAAGCCACAGTGCCGATCAGAATCTGCACAACGTCGCAAATTTTGTGGGTTTTTTTGGACAAATAGTTGTTTAGATCTGAGATGAGATCTTTGTTTTGGTTTTAAATGTAGCGGATAAGGTAGCGCTATTGTGGTTGACGGGTGGTGATGGTAGTGAAATGAGAGTTGAAAGTACTGCATCTGGATTCGGGAGACAGTGTGTGCAGTGGTGGTTTTGTCGTGAGGTTGTGGTGCTCGCTAGCGCGTGCGGCGGCGGGTGTCGGGCGGTGGGGTTGGAGGTGACACTGATTATTTTGTGTGTGGTTATTGGTGACTGTGATTATTGGTGGTCGAGATTATTTTGTGCGTGCGTGCGGCGGTGGGTGTCGGGTGTGCCGGCGATATGGAGTTGGAGGTGATTGTGATTATTTTGTGAGTGTAATCGAGTGTGACCAATTAAAATTGCGACATGACTCACTGTAATCGAGTTGTGACCAATAAAAGTTTTGATTTTTTCAATCTGTGGCCTATAAAAAATTTTAATTCATGGCCAAAAATAACTTGTGACCTATAAAAAAATTTAATATATGGTTGAAAAAAATGAAAAATTATTGATGTGACATATTGTTAAACCGTGACCTTAAAATTCGATAATTTGTGACTAAAAAATAACGGGTGACCAATGAAAAAAATTTGTGATTTGTGATTGAAAAATAATATGCAACCTATTATTTTAAGTTGTGACCCATAAAATATGTGATTTGTGACCAAATATAAGTTGTGACCAATAATTTGATAAATTGTTATCGATTTGCAATGAATGAATGAGTTGCTAAGGTCAAAGGTTTGAGTTCACAAGTTACGGTCATTTTGTATAGGTCAGAAATCAATATAAACAGGTCACGGATCAGTATGATCAATTAATTTGATAGTTAACTATGGCTAAATAATTCGTCATTAAGGTCACAAACCATTGTTACAGGTTTAAGTTCACAAGTCACAGTCATTTTTTATAGGTCACAAATCAATATAAACGGGTCACAAATCAATATTAATAGGTAATATGTGTTTTTAGAGTCGCGGTTCAAATTTACATGTCACATTTTATATTACTAGTTACAAGCAATAATCAAGAGGTCAAAAATCGTGTCAACTATACAAAAAAAATATGGCGGAGTTGTCGCCGGAATATTCGTCGGAGTTGGAACAATTGCAGGAATCAGAGCATTCGCTGAAATAAATAGGCGGCGGCACGATCACTGGAATAATTGCCGGAATCGGAGTAGTCATCGGAACATTCACCGGAGCGATAATCTGATAAATGAATTTTTCCCTTAATTATATTTAGGTGCAGGCCCTGTTGTCCAAAGCCATTTCCATTTTCCACTTTCCACCCTCAAATCAACACGGTTCCTTTGGCTGTCGGCGACTCCTTTCTTCTTCCCGCCTCCCAGTGACGCCTCCACTAGCTAGCCGTGCCACTAGTGCCGAAAGACTCCAAATCTAGAAGGTCTAGCGATAGGCTGCCGACCGATCGCCCGTGAATTTTCTGTTTTCTAACTTTCTCTCCTTTTTTTTTTGTTGGTTTTGATGTAATTTTTTATTTATGAGTTATGACTATTCTTAAGGGCTGAAATCATGATTTATGTTGTATGGATAGTGAATTAATTGGCAATTTGGCATTGAAAATTTTGAAATGAGAATTGTGATTTCAGTGATTTGTGAATTTGTGATTTTTTTATTTCGTATGTTTTAAATATTTTGGGTTGTATTGAATTATGTTTTCATATATATAATTTTTCCGTTTTAGTGTATTTACATATATATTAAATATATTTTAATATTATTTAATTAAATATTAATAAACGAATCGTTCTTACGTTTGCTGATTGTCGACGATCATTGGTCAACGATTAACATTTGGTCTGCCCGTGCTGAACTTTGTGCCGTGTCCGCCATTGAACGTACACGAGACAATGATTTCTTGGGCAGTGAAGATTTAACTATGTGCTACAAAGCATTATAGCTATCCAAGTCATGCAAACAATTTTGGTGTGTTATTCTTGTTGGAGATAGCGAGCACCAAAGATAATGAAACGAATAAGTTATATAATCATGTACAAAATTTATTGGATCTGAACCATCCGACCCGACGACTTCTTATGTTCTCACCCGTCCCTTCCCTTCTCGTCTCGTCCCCTCGCTAGCTTTAAGTAACAAACTTAGCCCCTGTTTGGTAGAGTTTAAAATCAGTTTTTAGTAGATTTTGATAAAAGTTGATAAAACGTGTGATTGAAAAGTCGCGAGTCCCATAAAATGTATGGTTAAAATTAATTGTTGACTTTAACTTAAGATTTTAATTGGATTTTAATCCAATCCAAACAGGTACTTAAGATTATTATGAAAAATACAATTTTTATTATTATAATATATTCAATATTAATTAGAAAACCAAGCCCAAATGTGAATTTGATTTATCCCTTGTTTGATCATCAATATTTTTAAAAGAAATGTCACTTGTGGACTTGTGATTGACATTATTGTTGGCATGACACGTGTTATTGGATGAAAAATTTGTTAAAAATTTAAAGTGTGTTATCACATGACACAATGCAAAAATTATGTAAAAAATGATGTAAATGTAGCATAATTGATTTTCAAACAATATTTTTCTCTCTTTTATTTTCAATCACACATTCTTCAACAAAATAAAATTATGCTCAAATTCAAATATTTTCCTTATATTTTAAACACGTATTCTCCATAAAAACACTGCGAATATAATATTTTATTTTTGTAAGATAATATAAACTAAAACGTACGTGTCATTAAAGTAGACCTACCAGTGAATACCGGTGCCACCGGATAATTTGCACAATATATGTAGACCTTTCTAGGGTTTCATATCGTCCTTATATTGGCGCAACCCCCCTTGCCCCCTCTCTCTCTCTCTTTCTCTCTTCTACCTCTAAAAGCTGTACATGTGTTCAGCTCCTCACTCGGAAATTACCTTCGTTGCCCTCTATTAGGTAAAATCTCTCTCTCTCTCTCTCTCTCTCTCTGCGCGCGCGCGCGTTATTGTATTAGTGGATCGATGTGTTCGAGGAGATTTTTATGCACTCATGAATCAGAAATTAGGGTTTGTTTCCACGGTAAGAAGTTTCTTTTGCATCTATGCATATGTCGTCTTTATAGTTTTTTTTAAAGGAATTTTAACTTTAAATTGGGAAATTGATTTTTCGGATATCAGTGAATCGTTCGTGTGTACAATTCCATAGGCAGTCTTAGACGTAGAAGCGAATTGATTGTTTGAATAGATTTGTACTCTGTCATGAATCAAAAGTTTGGGCTTATCGGCTATCAAAATATAAAATTGAAATTAGGGCTTATTGACTATTTATGCGTGTGTAATTTTATGCATGCTGATGGGATTTGATTGTTCAAATGGATTTGTTACTCACTCTTTGAATAAGGAATTAGGGTTTATTGACTAACCAGATAAAAGGTTTTCAAATTCTAATGAAGGAATTTATGGGTTAATCGGGGCTTTACTATGACCCTGTCATAAAAACTTCACATTATTTTCTATTTTTCTCAGCCTACTAAAGGTTGACTTTTTGCTATTAAAATTTGAATCTTTTGGTAAATTTAGATTTAGATAAATGTTACTTACAAAATTTATTTTCTCTCTGTATACGTTTTCCCCTCAAATCTATTGTTCTCATGCCTGAAATTGTCCAGGACTAATGTTGTCCAAAATTCAAAAGTCAACTTTAACATTGGTATATACAGTAGCGAATGAATGCTTTTATATGGCATTTGCACTAGTAATGTGGAGATCAGTTTGTGCATGATGAGAGGAAAATTTTGGATACTTGAATTGCTAGCATATATATGTTTTCAGGTTGAAGGGCCAAATTGTGTGGAAAAAGTATGAGATATATGCATTACTATTGACTTGCTTGTGTCACACACATACACGACAGATGCACACGTCTATTAACAGTTTACTGACTACCTTTAAAAGACAACTGAATTTGAAAGTGGACTTTAACACCATGTGATAGGTGCTAGTGTATTGATACTTTATCCTGCATCTGCACAAGTAATGCAATGAAGACCATTTTATTTTGAGTACTTGAATTCAATCATATCATTATTTTCAGGTTGAAAGGTTGCATTGTGGAAAAAATAGTGTGAGGGAAAATTATGGTTTGATAAATGCAGTCATGGAGCTAGATCCGTAGTCCTTTTTATTTGGAACAATTGGTTGTTGTAAGAGTGTCCCAATCTCTTTTTTGGAAACCATCTTTTACATTACTGCCATATCATAACCTCTCTATGAAAAATAGATGGAAACAAGGAAGTCCAAGTGAGAGAGAGTACCTATATTACCATGTAAATCCTTAGAGAAAGAAAGAGATGGAAGTGAGGAAGTATGAGTGAGGGAGAGTGCCTACAAGACCATGTGAATCCTTATTTGTATAGCCCCCTTGTCCTAGTTGTTTATCATAGCTGACTTATCTTGGTTAATAATATCATCTCTGCAATATTTGTTGTTTTGCTTGGTGTTCTCAATTACAAAATATTTTGAACAGTAGCTGTCACTGTTAAATTATGTTTCTTAGATTAATATCAATCCAGAAATGGTCTGATAGACCAAGATGCCTTCATTATCTTATGTATCAGTTTCCGCAAGGAAGGCAGTAACCTGCAGAGTTGTCATTATGTGGAAGTTACTTGGTTTGTGATATGCGAAATTGATTAATGCCGGCCTGGGTCTCTCTGATCGCGCTGGTGATGGCTGATTAGAGGAATATCATCAGATTGCAAAAAATTTATAATGCATTATGCAATATTTTTTTTAGTTAGCAACAATTTGGTATTGAGCGTTATACGAGTTATTGGACGCAGATCGCCGGCTTGAATTCGATGGTTTGGCCTGGTAACCTCCAAGATAGACATCAAACTGGTTGGGCAGCTCTTTTGGACAAGTGGACTATTGAACTGGACAAAACACGTGTGCCAGGAGTCCCGGTGATATGCCAGGCCAGCTACAACCTTAGAACCTGGGATGTTTTGATAACATCTGTACTATGCTGCATTGCCACTCAGCCATTGCAATTTGTTACTTGGCCCATGTTTGGTTGGGATTAAAATTTGATTTTAATTCCAAGTCAAAGTCAATGATTGATTTTAATCACATTTTTCGCTCGACCCACAACTTTTCAATCACACATTTCATCTAACTTTTATGAAAATCTATTAAAAATCTAATTTCAATATACACCAAATAGGTGCTTAATATTCATACTAATAACATACTTAAAAGATGACATCAATATAATCTGATTAAGTTACAATTATTATTATCTTGATTAACTACAACTATGTATGGGGATTTAAATTTTAATTAGATAAATTAATCTTTGTTAGTGTATACTGTACACGAGTTAAAACTATTATTTTGTGTGAAAAATCTTTATTACCAATTGTGTTATTTTATTATTGCAAAACTAAAACCATTGAATATATTTCTCAACCAAATATAAAAACATATTATTACATAAATGAAAGACTAAATTATAATGAAAGTTGTTCCAAAGTATAAAAAGAAGAGAAAAAAAACCAATGTTATACTACGTTTGATGTGGAGAAACAGAATAAATGATACTTGAGAATTTACCTCCTTTTGTTATTATGCTACTATGCAATCCATTATGATATTACAGTACAAATTGATTTGTAAACTTTATATTTTTTTTATGTTAGTTTTTCTAGTTAAAAAAAATGTTTTTATTAGAGTTTCATGGATGACTGCTGGTAGAACCAGTGAGGGAGTGTGACAGGCAAAGTTGAACCAATGACCTGGCTAAATATCCGGAAGTTGGGTGTGTGCGTGTGTTAGGAGTTGGACTGTCCTATAGTTGTATTAGGCACACTTATGGGTAGCCTTTTATTGTACCCTGAATTGCAAGAACAAGACTTTTTTTTTTACCTGATTAAAGTTGGTATAGGGATTCTTGCGCTGTATATAAACCTCAAATTGTTGACCATTAGATGCTACTAAGCATGAATTGAGTGAAAATGTAAAATTAAGCCCTTGTTTGGGCCCCATTTTTTTTTTGTCAAAATGAATTTTAGAATAGTGTTTTGTTGGAGAATGTGTGGTTAAAAAGTAAAGAAAAGCTTTCGGTTTATGCGTAAAATTATTTTATAGGAGAATGTGTGGTTGAAAATGAGTTTTGAAAAAATGAGGCCCATTCACAGGCTAAATAAGAAAAAAATTGAGAAAAATGTTAGTATGGATTTTGAACTATGTAAAGCACTTTACTCAAAAGTTGTAATGCTTTTAGCTCCTTGGGAAGAGGCTTTCTTTTTTCTTTTCTGTGTGGTTGTTTTGGTGGGAGTTGAACACCGAATCTTTTTCTGATTTGTGTAATCTTTCCTTTACTGAGTTGTGTGGTACTTTGTTGTTATGGTAGTATTTGTTAGTCAAAGACTCAAAATAATCGTATGGATTGTTCTCTGATCAGATATGCATAAATGAATTTTTTGTCGAAGTCTGTTACTTTTATGAACTTGATTGAGATGAAACTGGTAGCAGGTAGTTGGAGATTAACATGATTTTAATTTATAGTGCGTTGATTGGGTTATTTACTTGTTTTCCCAGTGTTTTGCGGTGCTTATTTGTTAAGAAACTGTTTGGTGTTTTTCAGTTGAATGCCTAATTGGTATTTCGTATGGTGAGATTGACACTGCTTCATTATTCTCAGTACTATTGCATGTTAAGAGATGAATTTGAAGTTGCTTATTAATTTTTTGTTTTTTCGTTGTAGAGTGTTTTACTGGGTAATTGCTTGTGTAGGTGAGTTCGTGGGGGATAGGCTAACTTATTCTCCAAAGCCTATTTAGAGCTGTTCATATTTGCTTATGTTCTGCAGTTTTGGTGTTTAATGTCCAAAAATCTTGTTTCGCACTTCCCCCTGCCAAATAGGCAGGTGGTATCGATGGAGCATACTTCCACTCCACTGAACTTGCCAACATCAGAAATGCAAATGAGAGTGGCTGGCCAGGTGCCTAACAATGACCTATCACATCATTTTGCTTTATCAAATGAGCAAATGGGAGTGGCAGAGCCGATGTCCAGTAATCTTGGATTCCAAAATGTATTGGTACCAAACAACAAGGTAGGACAGAACGAACTTCTTGTTGGCATTAATGGATCAAATGCATTTTGGATGCCAAGCGAACAAGGTCATGATGGTGCGCTCATGCAAAACATCCAAGCTGGAGAAAAGTCATTGCTGCTGAGTAAGCGCAAGGCTGAAGGGGGTCCTGAGCAATATAATTTTGTCCCTCAACAGTCGCTGATTCCAAATAAGCGTGCAATACACATGGGAGCCAACATCAATTCACCTGGATTGAGACAACTGGCACCACAAAAGAAAACAGCGCCGATGCAGTCCAACTTGAGTTCTCCAGGGTTGCAAAATCAACCTTTGCCAAACAAGAAAATGGTGCGAAACGAATCTATGTCCAGTAAATCTGGTGGGCCACGGGGGCAGAATATGAAGAGACAAACTTCACTAATTCAATCTGGGTCCAAGGTTCAGACAGAGTCATCTGAAGCTATTAGGTTGAAAATGAGGGAGTCACTAGCTGATGCGCTGTCCTTGGCATTTCAAAAGCCAGATAAAGTTGCAAATGCAGAGGAAAAACAGACTGATGCAGCCAACATTAATCAGGCACCTGTGGAATGTCAGTCTTCCGAGTCCAATTTGACTACAGCTACTCCTATTCCTGGTTCCAAGGATATTTCTCCTTTAAAAGAGTTGGCCACAGCTGGTAAACCCGGCAATTGTCAGGTGTTATCTGCCGAGTTTCCTACTCATGAAAGCAGTGGAAATGATGTACAAGCTTTTCGGGAGTTCCATTATGGTACCATTTTGCCCGATGAGGATGTTTCATTTAGTGAAAATTTCTTTGTTAAGGATGATCTATTACAGGGGAATGGGCTTTCATGGGCATTAGATTTTGACGTGGAGGTAAGAGAGGGAAAGGAGGCTCAAAATTCTGAGAAGTCTTTAAAGGAGGAATCTCAGGGGGCTGGAAATAGGGGTGAGCTAGGTAGTTTAACTCCGACCAATTTAGCTTTTAAAATTGAAGAAGAACTGTTCAAAGTTTTTGGTGGTGTAAACAAAAAGTACAAAGAGAAGGGTAGGTCTCTTTTATTCAACCTGAAAGATCGTAATAATCCGGAACTGAGAGAGAGAGTCGTGTCTGGTGAAATATCACCTGAAAGGTTGTGTTCAATGTCAGCTGAAGAACTTGCTTCTAAGGAGTTATCAGAGTGGCGAATGGCAAAAGCAGAAGAGATGGCACAAATGGTAGTTTTGCCTGACACAGATATAAGACGTTTGGTTAAGAAAACGCACAAGGGTGAGTATCAAGTAGAGGTGGAACGTGACTATAGTATGGCTGCTGAGGTCTCTGCCGGGACGAATGTGTCGACACAACATAAGCCAAGGAAGGAGACTGAAACTCATTCTCCTTCCAAGTTAGATAATAATAAAGATAGAGAGAATGTTGCAGGTCTGGAAAAAAATTCAGAAAACCAGGATTTTCAAGGTAGTCTGGTTATCCCAACTGATGGGACTGATTTAATGCAAGGAATGATGGTGGATGATGAAATGAAGGATGTTGATTTTCTACCTCCAATTGTTTCTTTGGATGAGTTTATGGAGTCCCTTAATTCTGAACCTCCTTTTGATAATATACCAGCAGATGCAGATAAAACATCCCACATCCTGCGCAAGGAAAGTCCCGAAGAAGTAAACAATTCTAAGGCTTTGATTTCCGCTGCAGAAAATTCTACAAATACCCCCTCCAAGAAGGTAGATGAATCGGTTAGTGAACGTAAAGTAGATGTGGCAGTTCCATCTAACAGTAGTTCTGCAGTGCAAAAAGGACTTCCTTCTGGTGATGCATCTGAGATTGAATGTTTGTGGGAGGGTGTTCTTCAACTTAATATTTCATCCTTGGTCACCGTCGGCGGTCAATTTCAAAGGTATGCATCTTGTTATCCACACGTGCACTACCCATTGTAATTTTGAGACCTTGCTTTGTATATTTAAATATATGAAGTCATTTGTTTTGCATCCCTGGATATTAAGTTACAAATTGAGAGAGAGAAAAAATTTGATCCCGTCCATTAATGAATCTTGATGGCTTGGGGAGGTTTATACCCCCCCGTGTTCAGTCTGAAGATGCAGCTTATGGTCGATAAATGATAATTCATGTCTTATAGATGCACCAGTTATAATATATATTTTTTTTCATATTCTGTTGATCACATGTATTGTATTTCGTTTTCTGTGAAAATGCTTCCTAGAATATTATGGCATTTAAAATTTTGTTGAGTTCCTTTAGGTATGCCATATTATTTATTCTGACGTGTTAGTCCATGTTACAGTGGCGAGAAGACATCGACGAAAGAGTGGCCCAGCTCTCTCGAGATCAAGGGCAGAGTTAGACTTGATGCGTTTGAAAAATTCTTTCGAGAACTTCCTATGTCTCGAACTCGTGCAGTCATGGTACATCAAGGCCTTCTTTTTTTCTGTTCTCTGGATTTCTGTTCACAAACTATGCAATGTAGCCTCCAATTTATCTATGAAGTTACCTCTTGGACTAGTACTAGTAAGAATGAACAAAGCAGTTCTAATAGAAATACTTAAAAATGATAAATTGCTGGAGTATTTTTGCTTCTGGAGTTTGGTTTTTGGAATTTATTAGATAATGATGTTTGTTATAATTCAAAGCGAAGAACTGAACACGAATTCTAGATTAAGTAGAACAAAATTGATTAGGTGGTGCATTCGGATATTCTCTTAGAAATTGTTGTTTGCTATTTTTTATCAAACGGGTGATCAGAACAAGAATACTAGATTAATAAGTAGAAACAAAATTGACTGGGTGGTAGTTTCGTTGAATAATCGTAGATAATGATGTTATTACGGCAAGGGATGAATCACAAGAATCCTCGATTCAGTAGAATAAAAATTTTTGAGTGGTAAAGCCGTGAAAAAGCTTATTTGTTCCATAATTTGGCCCTAGCTTCATGGAACATACTCTGAAATGTTTGTCGATAAAACATTTGTTTGTTAGTAGATGTTTATAAGCTTCACTAAAGCAAAATCGTTTCTGAAAAAATCATGATAGCCAATTCCAATAAACTAATAGCTGCTTTCTACGAGCGATTGAATCACTTAAAAGCTGGCAGGTTTATGCTATTCACCGATTTACATTTTGATCCATTGATTTAAGCCTTTAGTTTATAGCATGTAGTTTAGTGTTTTACAGTTGTGAAGGATTGGCTATTCAGTCATCATCATCTCCAAGATCGTTCTGTGTACAAAATTATTCTTTTTCGTGTAGTTTCTTTTAATAAGTTGAATGCAATATAATCTGGTATAACCCCAGATTTAGACGTGCTGAATACCTAACAAATAAAAGGAATTCCTACCTTATCAGGTTGAAAAGTTCAAAATAGCGGACAGTCTAACCTTTCAAATTAGACGGTGGGTTGGGGGTTCTTTTGTTGTAATACATGCAGATTTATTCCAAGGAAAATCAGCATTTCATAGTTCGCATTTATTTTCCGTTTAACAGATTTAACTTAAAAGAACTTTCCTTTGTCTGGATGAGCAGATTCTCCACTTCATCTTGAAGAACAAACAATCAGAGAACGAGAGGACGGCCGTTTCTGAGGTTATTACTTTTAACTAGATCATTATTTCTCATCGTTACTCTATTTCGTTGTACATGTAAATAAGATTGTTGTTCGATGTACAGGCTGTAGATTCATATGTTGCCGAGGATAGATTGGGATTTGCGGAGCCGGCCCCTGGAGTCGAGCTTTATTTATGCCCACCATCCTCAAAAATGCTTGAGATGCTATCGGAGCACCACTCTAAGATGGCTAATATTATTGATGATGGATTAATTGGTGTAGTTGTATGGAGAAGACGTCATATAAGCAACACAATATCACCTAATTCCTCTTCACACCACAAACATAGCTCGAAGAAGCAGCCATTTGCTGCCCATCTTAAGGAAGGGCAGAACTCGAATAATAACAAGAATACTTCGGTTTTGGTACCTGTGTCCTATAAGACCCCTACTCGTTCCAATCCCAAACCAAAGGAGGAAGAGGATGATGATATCCCTCCTGGGTTTGGCCCTGTGGCTGCTGCCCGAGCAGCAAAAGATGATGATGATTTACCAGAGTTTAACTTCTCTGGTGATGTAAAACCTTCTGTTCCTGGGGCTGTATCTCAAAATTTGCATCGTGGTGTAAAAATGACTACTAGCTTTAATCAAAACCCTCAACTCCCGGTTGATCAAGTGAGAGAGCTTATTCAAAAATATGGACAAACTGAAACCAGTTCTACAAATAGGAATTGGGTAGATAATAAAGATCTTCGTATAGAACCGTGGAAGGATGATGATGATGACATTCCTGAGTGGCGGCCTAATGCCCCATCCTCAGCACAGCCACCCCTTCATGGCTTTCGTCCATCAGTGCACCGCCCTTTGGTTAACCACCATGTTATTCCTCCGGTTGCTCGAGCACCACCGGCAAATCCTTCGGGCCTGGCATCTTGGCCTCCAGGGGCTAGATCGGTGCACCCTGCTGGTCGTCACCCGGGGGCCAGGTGGAGGCACTAGATAGGATTTGTATGACTGGGAGTTTCGGTTCTAGATTTCTGTCGTGTAAATTATAAATGCTTTTGCTTTTTTTTTTTTTTCTTTTTCTTTTTCCTGTCTTGATTTCAGTTCTAGAATGTTAGGATGTAGTGTAGCTATATAGTGAAAACATGTTAGCATTCCTGCAGTGTTTTGTACCTTAAAATTGAAGTTAATTTTGTTTTAATGTTCAGACGAGTTTCGACCCAGTAAAGTTTTCCTTAAAGCTTTTATTGCTTTCTTTTTTGACCATTTCATGGAATCCGTTTCTGCTCCTTTTGTACAGTTTTGAATCTCCTTTAACGTATAAGACGTCGCAGGATGGGGATTGGGGGTGGTGTCGCAAGTTGGGTAGAAGTGATTCTTCTAAATGGTAAAACATGTACATGAATATAAACATTTTGTTCAATAGACAACTCAATCATCTCTTTTGCTGCTGATAATCAGACATCTAAGAGTAAGCGGATTTACACAGATAGTGGCAAGGTTGCAAAAGAAATTTCTGAGTCGAAAGACGCGAGAAAGAAAGAAAAGAAAATATAACAGTAGGACTACGAAAATTATTATCAACCTCCTAAAGAACGCTTGAGGGCAGCTCGTTGCTCGGGCGTCAGTCTCGTAGGGAACTTAACTTCAAACCTGATCTTCAAACCACCTCGGTTCCCCGGCTCTTTGGTGATTGGCATACCTTCTTGGGAAACCACCAGCTCGTAACCCGGGCTCACAATATTGTTCACCGGAATCGACAATTCACGATTATCTAGCGTCGTGATGTTCACTTTCATTCCTCCGAGTGCTTCTGCTAATGTCACCTTATAATTCATAATGAGGTCATTTCCGTTTCTTGAGAAAACATTATGCGGCTTTTCGTCAATTACAAACACGAGATCTGCGGCCAGCTGGTTTAGCTGCTCGTTTCCTTTGTCGGGAAAAGTTATCTTAGTTCCCTTCTTCCATCCCGGCTTCACATCGATGGTCAATATCTCCGTCTCTGATCCTAATCGCCTGTGAAAAATTTCGTTAATAATCCTTGTAAGCGTTATGCTAGATTAAAGAAACCACTAGATTTTCTTAGGTGTATGACTATTAGAGAATGAATGTTGGAAAATGTCGATTATTAAAGATAAAAATACACAAATATCGTGTTAGGCAAGTCGAAACTAAATTTCAAGAAATACGATGTCTATTCGAATAATAATCCTGAATTTTCACCCAATATATTCGATCTATATTCATGCATTCATCTGGCAATCCTATTCTAATGCATTCATATGGTCTGGACACGAGGAGGCATGTTGAAGACTAAACTTAAATAAACGTGTCATCTTTTTAACAACTTACCCGTTTGGATCCACCACTTGTCTTGATATCTTCATTTTTCTAGTCGATCCAGCAAACAACTCCTCGAGGCTGCAAGGCAATTTACTCTCGACCGGCGGTGGTTTCTTAGGCATGCTTGCACCAGTTCCATCACTGTAATTTCTAAAGACGTTACTAGTCATGCCGAATCCACCAAACGGCCCTCCTCGATCAGACGAGAACCTCATCGACCTCGCAGCTCCTGATGATCCAAATCCAAAAGGGCTACTTCCAAAGAATTCAGCAAAAATATCCTCTGCATTTCGAGGATTGAATCCATTTTCACTTTCATTAGAGCCAGGAGGTGGCATGTCTTTTAGACCTTCTTCACCATATTGATCATAGGTTTGTCTTCTTTGTGGATCACTCAAAACCTGAAGGAACATTAAAAATGTTATTAAAGCGCAGGTTTTTTTTTTGAGGATTGGACAGTAATAGACAATATTAAAAAACAAAACAAACAAAATTTTCCATCAAAAAAACATACTTCATAGGCCTCAGAAATTTGCTTAAATTTGGTCTCAGCTTCATTCTTTTTGGTGGGATTTTTGTCTGGATGCCATTTCATAGCCAATCTTCTATAAGCTTTCTTGAGATCATCTTCAGTGGCAGTTTTGTCCACCTTCAATATTTCATAATAATCCACCCCCATTATTTCTCTAAATTCTTCTCTTATGTTTGAATTTCTATCATCAAAAGACATAAAGGGTTCTTGTTTTCTGTCTCTAAAACAATATTTTCTGCAGAGATTGAAACGAATTCTGATGTTTGAATATAGATTATGCCAAGAATAGTTGTGGGCTTTGAGAAAATAATTAATTAGACCAAGAATGCTTATTTTAGTAGGGGAAAAAGGGTGAAAGAAAAAGAAAAAAATTATTTAATGAGAAGAGCACCGCATTTAATGGGATATAGAGACCTTCCATTTTTGCATAAACACCGGAGGACAGGGAATTTCAATATGTTGTGCTTCTTTGGTTTAAATTGGACTATCGGCTATGCGCATGTGGAGTAATTCTTTGGAGATTTTGCCCTTTGTTGAGTGTTAAAATCAGATTTTTAACAAATGTTAATAAAAGTTGATTAAATGTATGGTTAAAAAGTTGTCAATTCAATGTGATATAGGATGGTGTTCACGATTTTTCTTGAAGACCGCTGTTCAATGCACCCCCCCCATGGTGACATCGACCCCCATGGGCCGTCTACCATTAAGAGGCCAGCGACGTCGACCCCCACTATACATAGCCAAATAAATGGCCATGAGATAGACAAGAATCACCAACATCAAACTCGGCCATGACCAACCGCTATGCGAGTGGGTGTTAACGCTACAGAACGTGGGGGAGTGGGAGGGCATACGTGGGACACGTGACACCGTAAATCGCGGAGCAGGGGGCGTGCCATCAGGTGCCTATAAATACCCCAGTGTGAGAAAAGGTATTTCTTCTTGAAACCCGAACTATTTTGCGTTCCATATATACTTCTCAAAACGCTTTACTAATTCTCACGCCGGAGGTACAACGGGGGAAAAAGCCCCAACCTCATTTTGCAGGTAACAACCACCAACTAGAGCAACCGGACCACCGCATTCATCAAGGCGAACACGGAGGTCTACCTTGCTACTATTTCATTGGCGCCGTCTGTGGGAAACCACTGAACAAAAAAGCTATGTCAAGGAGACGAACTAGGAGTGAAACACGCATGGTCGGAAACACCGCAGACACGGAGTCAGAGTCTGTCGCTCGAGGTCATGTCCCGCCACCGCCACCGCAATATGTAACACAGGGTCAATTCAATGCCTTGGAGACACAATTGGCGGCCATGATGACCCTCTTGCAAGGCCAGACACAGAGAATTTCAGCCCCACCGCAGAGTTCGTCGGAGGCCGTACGCGAGCAACCACCCCAGGTGGCACAAACGGTTACCCCGCCGGTTACCCAACCAACGACGGGAGACATGGGGCTTCGGCTCTGTGTTTCCACATGTGACCCAACCCGTGACGGAATTGGAAAAGAAGATAGAGGAAATGATGACCCAGAAGATAGACGATGCACTATCTAGGAGGAAGGACAGACGCAGGCAAATGGTATTAGAGGAGGATCCGTTTGCTCCAGAAATAATGGTCGTCCCTTTACCGAAGGGTTTCAAACAGCCCATGATAGAGACATACGATGGAGTCACGGACCCGCGGGACCACTTGCGTACTTTCGTGGATTTAATGAGGCCGTATGCAGCCCCGCACGCAAGAATGTGTAGGTCATTCCCCCGACACTTAGGAGGGAAGCAAGAGACCGGGTGGCCACACCGGCACCTGTGTCTATAAAAACTTTTGATGAGCTCTCCAGGAGTTTCGTCGCATACTTCATGAGCAGCAAGAGAAAACGAAAGACAGCTATTGGATTGATGCAAGTGGTGCAGGAGAAGGATGAATCTTTACAGGAGTACTTGGCTAGGTTCAGCCGGGCAACCCTAGGCATAAGGGATCTTCAAATGTCTGCAGTAGTGACGGCATTAATGAACGGGACACGAAATAGGGCCTTCAAAATGTCACTCTCCAAAAATCCTCCAGAGTCAATGCATGATTTGTTGAAAAAGGGTGACAAGTATGTTGACGCAGAGGAAGCAGAGAAAGTCACGAAAAATCTTAGAGAGGGATGGGAGACGGGAGCCCATAAGCGGAAATCAGGTGATGTGCGAATGCCCGTTGATAAGGATAAGAAGAGAAATGAGCGTGTAAGCAGGGGGTATCCTCAAGATCGTTTTGTCAGACAGAGACGAGAGGAGGACAAAGCCTTCACCCCTCTTAACACTCAGCGAAATAAGATACTAATGGAAATTCGAGACATGAAAGAGCTTGAATGGCCGAGGCCGATGGCAGCATCAGCCGGCAAAAGGGATAAAAACAAGTACTGCCATTTCCACAAGGACCATGGGCATGAGACCGAAGAATGTATGCACTTGAAGGAGGAGATCGAGCGCCTCTTGAAGCGGGGCTATTTGACCAAGTATGCGAGAAATGACCGAGGCAAACAGAAGGTTGAGGATCGACCACCGCCCAGGGCTGGAGTTATAAATGTAATTGTTGGAGGAGTTGCCTCGGGTGGAGACTCCAACTCGCTAGAAAGAGCTATGCGCGAACAGTGCGATCTGTTCTATTCGTAAAAGGTTTGAATTTGATCATAGCATCACTTTTGGTGAAAAGGACACGATAGGCGTGGCGACCCCCACGATGATGCCTTGGTAATAGTCGGCGACATAGCAAACTATGATGTCAAAAGGGTGTTAATTGATGGTGGGAGCGCAAGAAATGTACTCACATGGGAAGCATTTCAAGGGTTAAAAATTTCGCGGAAAGGTTGAAGGTTGTGTCAACCCCCTTGTAGGATTTGGAGGAGCCTTTGTGATACCGTAAGGGGCTGTAGAGCTACCAGTAACGTTGGGCACCTACCCAGCCAGTGTGGTCACCCTAGCAAATTTTCTGGTTGTTAAAACCCCCATGGCGTATAACGCGATCTACGGTCGACCCCTGTTGAATGCGGTAGGGGCCATCCCATCTACTTACCACCAGGTGATGAAATTTCCGACCAGTCGAGGTGTGGGATGTGTGAGGGGTAATCAACAATCTTCAAGGAAGTGTTATGTGGACAGCATACGAACTAAGGGATCCCCACCAGTGATGGTGTTGGACCTCGAAGCCCCAAAAGGAAGAATTGAACCTCTCAACACTACAGAAAAAATCATGGTGGCGGAAGGACATGAATTCAGTGTGGGGACAGGACTGGAGTAGGGTGAAAAAGAGGTGTTGGTAAAGTGTCTAGCAAGTAATTTGGATGTATTTGCATGGAGTCCGAACGACATACAAGGGGTTGACCCGTCTGTTGCACAACATCGCCTGGGTATTTTACCGGGCGCTAAACCGATTAAACAGAAGAAAAGAAATTTAGCCCCGGAGCGGCGGCGCCGGCGTGCAGGTCGACAAGCTACTGCAGGCAGGATTCATCAGGGAGGTACAATATCCCGAATGGTTAGCAAATGTTGTCTTGGTGAAAAAGCCGAACGGGGCATGGCGTATGTGTGTAGACTACACCGGACTCAACAAGGCGTGTCCAAAAGACTCATACCCGCTACCCAGAATAGATCACCTGGTGGATGCCACATCGGGTCATGAACGGCTAAGCTTCCTAGATGCATTCTCTGGGTATCATCAGATCTCCATGGCAAAAGCAGATCAGGAGAAAACCTCTTTCATAGTTGACGCGGGGACATATTGCTATACGGCCATGCCGTTCGGTTTAAAAAATGCCGGGGCAACCTATCAGAGAATGGTGAACAAGGTCTTCAAGGATCTGCTCGGAGGGGTCATAGAAGCATATGTGGACGACATGGTCGTCAAGAGTGTGAAGGCCAACAACCATGTTAGTGACTTGCAGAAAGTGTTCGATACGGCCCGACAAAACAAGTTGAAGTTCAATCCAGAGAAATGTGTTTTTGGAACAACGGGAGGCAAATTCTTGGGTTTTATGATCACGCAAAGGGGCATCGAAGCAAATCCGGATAAAATACGAGCTATTTTGGAAATGAAGAGCCCAGAAAACAGGAAAGAGGTCCAGAGATTGACAGCGGTGGTAGCAAAGATCGAACCGCTTCATGAGCCGAGTCATGGATAAATGTTACCACTTCTTCAAGGCGATTGGGGGTTCTACTAATTTTGAATGGACCAAGGAATGTGAGGAATCCCTGGAATCTTTAAAACAATCGTTACGTGACCTCTGTCTTGACTAGGCCGTGCCTGTGGATGTGTTGAGTCTATACTTAGCAGCACAAACAAGCAAACGGTGCGATCGTGAAGGAGTTTCCTAAGATGCGTAAGCACGTTTACTACGTCGCCCAAGTGTTGAGGGAGCGGAAACTCGATACGACCTTGCAACGCTTAGTGCGGCATTAATTGTAGCTGTCAGAAAACTAAGGCCGTACTTTCAGTCCCACACCGTCCAAGTCCTGACCGATCAACCTGTTAAGCAAATTTTGCATCGACCTGAGACGTCGGGTAGGATGCTAAAATGGGCGATCGAATTGAGTGAGTTCGATATCGAGTTCAGACCGAGGACAGCCATCAAGGCGCAGGTATTAGCAGACTTTATCGCAGAGATAACGACTCTGCCTGACCACCCCCAACAATCGTAAGCGATGCGGAAAATTTTCGTGGATGGATCCTCACATGGTGAAGGGTCCGGAGCGGGCATCATAATGATGGGGCCAGAATCTGAAGAGCTGGCGTATTCGTTACGCTTTGAGTTCCCCGAGACAAATAATGATGCAGAGTATGAAGCAGTCATAACGGGCTTGAGTCTGGCAGCCAGGCTTGGGATAACATCAGTCGAGATTTGCAGCGACTCCCAGTTGATCGTCGGACAGTGTGGTGAATTTGAGGCGAAGGATGGAAAAATGGCATCCTATCTCGATGAAGGTTAGAGATTTGCAAAGGGGTTTACAAGTTTCAAAATAACCAAGGTCCCTCGCAAAGACAATGAACGAGCGTACGCCTTGTCCAAACCGCGTCGACTAATCCAAAGCATCTACCTAGCACTAATGTACAAATCCTACGACAGTCGAGCATCTTGCTCATACACGATGTCGCAAGCCCAAAGCGAGAAAAGAGCTGGATAGACCCGTTGGTAGACTACCTGAAGGAAAACAAATTGCCAATTGATGCACATGAGTCTAGGAGGCTGAAAATGCGAGCGGCTTCATTTACCATAATCGACGGGCGGCTATACAAACGAGGTTTTACCATGCCATACTTGAAGTGTTTGCATCCAACAGAAGCTCAGGATGTACTGCTCGAGATACACTCGGGGATTTGTGGTAACCACCCGGGGGCAGCTACCCTTGCCTTCAAAGCTCTCCGACAGGGGTACTACTGGCCCACAATGAAGGAAGATGCCAAGACATTGGTAAGGAAGTGCGACGCGTGTCAGCGTCACGGAAATTTGATTCATGTTCCTGCCGAGCAGCAGTCATTCATTTTTGGGGTGAGTCCATTCTTTCAATGGGGAATGGATATTCTGGGACCTTTGCCCATGGCTAAAGGACAGCGGAAGTTTTTGCTTGTGGCCATTGATTATTTCACGAAATGGGTTGAAGCGGAACCCTTGGCCACCATTACCACGGCAAAAATACAAAGCTTCACATGGAAAAACATAATATGCAGGTTCGGTATACCAAGAGTCCTTATTACCGACAACGGCAGGCAGTTCGACAACCACAGCTTCAAAGCTTTCTGTTCGAGCTACCACATAGATCACAGACTCACCTCAGTGGCTCACCCTCAATCAAACGGGCAGGCAGAAGTCACAAATCGAACGATCCTGTGGGACCTCAAAACAAGATTAGAGAAGGAAAAGGGAATTTGGGCCGACGAGCTACCTAATGTGTTGTGGGCATATCACACCACCCCACGAGACTCTACAGGAGAAACCCCTTTCAAGTTATCGTTCGGAATGGAAGCCGTGGTTCCGGTGGAGGTCTTGAACGAATCTGGCAGGATGAAAACCAACGAGCTTGATGTCTCAACCACCAATGCAGAGCTCGATCTTCTAGACGGGGTAAGGGAAAGATCGGCCATGCGAATGATGGCTTATAAGCGAAGGGCAGCCAAGTACTTCAACCGCAGGGTCAAACCAAGAGTCTTCCAGCCAGGAGACCTCGTTCTTCGGGAATCAGCAGCGGCGGGCCACCCTCCAACCAAGCTTGGACCGAACTGGGAAGGACCATACGAGGTGATCCGAAATCTCGGGAAGGGGGCTTACAGCCTGAAAGACTTAAACGGAAAATCCTTAGGCAGGCCATGGAACGCTGAGCACCTCAAGCAGTACTATCAGTAGACAAACAAAAGGGGGTACAAGCAACATAGATACAGCTGTTAGGAGAATTGTTTTTTCTTTGAACTGTTTTTTCTTTGTTTGTCTTTGATGTAGTGACCGATTGTAAATATTGTAGTTAGGAGCTTTTCATGATGTAATGCCTGCAATAGGCACACCTGATTGAAATTTATTTAATGGAAATGCTAAGTGGCGGCAGATGATGAGGGTGCTACGGAAGGGCCAGCCTAGCTGGGACGTCCTGGTGCGCCTACTGAGTCCCCAAATCTTGGCAAGCTAAATTCCACTGGAAATGATGATTCATAATCAATTGAAACAAAATCACCCGACCTCGACCTCGATGATCCAAGGTAGCTCGATACACAGCGGTGAGCAAAAAAGCCTAAAAATTGGCTAGCTCAAAATCGCTATGGGCCGGTGGTGAGTTCTTCAAAACCAAAAATGGTTAAGGCTCAAAATCACCCGACCTCGACCTCGACGATCCAAGATAGCTCGACACACAGCGGTGAGCAAAAAAGCCTAAAAATTGGCTAGCTCAAAATCGCTATGGGCTGGTGGTGAGTTCTTCAAAACCAAAAATGGTTAAAGCTCAAAATCACCCGACCTCGACGATCCAGGATAGCTCGATACACAGCGGTGAGCAAAAAAGCCTAAAATTTGGCTAGCTCAAAATCGCTGTGGGCCGGTGGTGAGTTCTTCAAAACCAAAAATGGTTAAGGCTCAAAATCACCCGACCTCGACCTCGACGATCCAAGATAGCTCGACACACAGCGGTGAGCAAAAAAGCCTAAAAATTGGCTAGCTCAAAGTCGCTAGGGGCAGGTGGTGAGTTTTCAAGACCAAAAATGGTTAAGGCTCAAAATCACCCAATCCCCCCCAACGATGCAAGACAGCTCGACGTATAGTGGTGGGCAAAATAGTCAAGAAATCGGCTAGCTCAAAATCGCTAGGGGCTATGGCCGACTTCTCAAAGCTTAAAAGGTTCTAGGCTCAAAATCACCTAGCCCGTCAATCAATGCTTCTCACCACACAGCAATTAGCATAAAACATCACACACAAATATATATATATATATATATATATATATATATATATATATATATATATATATATATATATATATATATACACATCATGAAAAGAAGGCAAACCAGAATGGCAATCAATAATCAAGCTCTCATACTTGGAATGTAACAAAAATATTCCTACATACCGAGCCAGGAAAACGTGCAAAATAACTAAAGTGTCCACATCCCGGACCGGAAGAATGCACAAAATAACCAATTGACAGAAACATAATGGGAAGTGCACAAAAACAACTAAAGATCAGATCAGCTCGAGCGAAAAGTCTCCTCGCTCCCGGCTCGAGACGTCTGCCCAAATGTCTTAGGCTGGGGGGCTCCGCCTTCCTTTCCCTTACGCTTTGCCAAAAACTTATCAAAACCCTGGGATCGATGGGAGGATGCTCAACAGATATCCACTCCTTAGTCAACTTGATGGACGCTGCCATCACCTTTCCCCCATAAGAATTCAGAGCCTTAGCAAAGTCGGTAGACGACTTGTATCACTCTATCGAGGTCTCCAAATCCTTAGCGTACTCTGCAGAAGCCTTGTATTTCGCCACTGCCTCCTCAGGAGCCCGAGCCAAAGCAGAGCGCAAATTGTTTATCTCAGACTCTTGCTCTATAGAACGAGACTCCAAATCTTCGATCGACTTCCTAGAGGAAGAGAGTTTCTTCTTGTAACGGTGAGCCTCTCTCTCTTTCTCTTCCGCAAAAATCTTCAACTCCTTCAACTCTGACGCTAAACGACGGCTGGACTCGGCGAGCCCAACCTGAAGGGCTACAGCCTGAAACGAACAAGAAATCATACAATCAAAACCAAAAATAATAATGATAATAAATATAAAGAAAAACCTACCCTCTGGGTGTGAACTGACAGAACCCGTTCGATGTCATCGGCACTCCGACAAGCGATCGACTGAACACGCCTGGGCGCAACCAAAGATTTAACTGCCCTCATCTCCGAATAGCCTCGAGAAGGAGGAAATTTGAAATCTGGTAAAGGAGAACCCTCACGCTCGGACGCTACACGACCTGGGCTGCCCCCTATGTCCACGGGTGGTGGGACCGCACCGGCGGGGTCGTCCGAAAGTTGAGTAGCCTCCTCATCTGCAGGCTGCTGTGCTCCCCCATCGCGAGCCTTTCTTCTCTTCAACAAAGCTGGAGGTGGATCATCGTCGCTCTCATGACCGCGCTCCACCAAGGAGTCCATGGTCACTCCTAAGTCGAAGTCCATGCCTACGTCAACAAAATAAAGACTATCAAGCTTACAAAGTAACATGCCAAGAAAGTGCAACAAAGAAGAAGAAAAATGAGACATGTAAAAATCTTACCATCAATAGGGGCAAACCCCTCATCACTCCCTGGTTCGGGCAAAGACCTCAATACCTCGTCCAAGTCAAGATCCATATCTGTGCACAAACCATCAAGTTAGTCCAAATCAACCAATAGAGAACAACACGAAAGAGACTCCAAAAAATAATACTTATAAGCAGGGTATGAAAACCCACCAGTAGGACGACCAATCCCAACCAGCAACATGTTCCTCATGGTCAGAACCGACTCCAAATCAGGCGCAAGGGGTGGAATTTTGGTCAATTTTTGGATTTGTGTATTCAGAATGGGGGTGATCTCGACTTCGCTATTGAAAAGACGAATTAGAGGGTGCCTCCAATAGGTGTTAAACGGGAATTGGCCCTCATGAGGACGAACAAAGAAAAATCGGGATTTCCACCCGCTGTTGGAATTCCTAAATTTCGGGAAGAGCAATGGGACCCTGGCGGTGAAGTAAACAAAGGCATTGCTTTGGGCTAACTCGTGCATCTCGAAGACACACTTAAAAAGATCCATCGAAAGAGGAATTTCCTTGAGAAGGCAAACATATAGGAAATAAAGCGCTTTTCTCCATGCGTTGGGATTTATTTGGCTGGGAGTAAGGTGGAACTCGTTGAATAACGATACAAAGAAAGGATGTATGGGAAAGCGAAAACCACCATCCATGACGTCTTTGTAAACTATGCAACTTCATGTGGATCGATTCCGGGAAGTGTTTCGTCCGGCCTAGGGGCTCTATATATGTAGTTGTCTACCCGCTCATACTTCTTAAGCGACTTCTCTAACTTAATTGGGGAGTTGTATAAGCTATGACACTTGGGAATCTCAAGAACCACCTCCTCACCCGCGGCATCTCGCCCAATTTCAACGTTTTGATTTAAAGATTTAGTGGACCCAACATGGCGTTTTGGAGAAGTCGGTTGGAAATCTTGAAGTTCAGCCGAATATATTGAAGTATTTGACTCGGAAAGGACTCGCGAATTTTCGACAAAAATCGACCCCCGAGGGCTAGTCGACCGCCGATCAACCTCGCGGCTGGACGACGGCCGAGTGGCCGCAAGGCTGGCCGACACTCGGCCAGCCTCATGGCTGGCCGAATGTCGACCAGCCATGTCGGTCGACCGTCGACCAGACGGGTCGACGGTCGACCAACGCTGGTCGATCGGCCGTCGACTAGCAACGTCGGCTGTCGACGGTGGTCGACTGAACGCCAGTCAACCGTCGACCAGCGTCGGCTGTCGACCGTCGACCACGACGCTGTCGGTGTCGACCGTTGTCGGTCGACGACCGTCGACAATGGCGGCGGTCGCGAGGTCGAGGCGGTTCGCCGTCGCCCGACCCATCAAGCAATGGGTCGATCGACCCCCTCGCCTCCTCGCCTTCGCTTTCATCGGATGAAGATATGAATGTCTTGTACATGATAAATTACAAGATGAAATGAAAAGAAGAATGAGATTACCTTGGGTGGAAGTGGAGAGATGGAGATTCTAGTTAGAGGAGGAAGTGATGAATGAATGCCCCACTAACATTTAAATAGTAGGAGGCTTTGAAAATTTTGAGATTTTTGGGGGGAAATTTCCCCCCAAAACCAAGGACCAATGGTGGAGCGCCACACGGACGATTGGCATTGAAATTAAAGAAATGGTCATAACTTTTTGAACCGTTGTCAGATTTTCTATTATAATATGTTTTCGGAAACGTCTCTCAGAGCTCTACGACGTGTCAACCGGGGGAACCCCGGTTGAGGACGTTTCCAACCCCAAATTCGCACTCTAAGGCCTTCAACCGGACAGTTGAAGTTTTAGCGATACTTTCGTTTTTCCATTTCCAGTTGGCTTGAACCCAAAACTTCCATTCGGCGTCATAAAATGCTACCTCTTATCGATAAGTCTCAACAAGAGGCAGAGGGGCTAGTGATATAGGATGGTGTTCACGATTTTTCTTGAAGACCGCTGTTCAATGCACCCCCCCCATGGTGACATCGACCCCCATGGGCCGTCTACCATTAAGAGGCCAGCGACGTCGACCCCCACTATACATAGCCAAATAAATGGCCATGAGATAGACAAGAATCACCAACATCAAACTCGGCCATGACCAACCGCTATGCGAGTGGGTGTTAACGCTACAGAATGTGGGGGAGTGGGAGGGCATACGTGGGACACGTGACACCGTAAATCGCGGAGCAGGGGGCGTGCCATCAGGTGCCTATAAATACCCCAGTGTGAGAAAAGGTATTTCTTCTTGAAACCCGAACTATTTTGCGTTCCATATATACTTCTCAAAACGCTTTACTAATTCTCACGCCGGAGGTACAACGGGGGAAAAAGCCCCAACCTCATTTTGCAGGTAACAACCACCAACTAGAGCAACCGGACCACCGCATTCATCAAGGCGAACACGGAGGTCTACCTTGCTACTATTTCACAATGAAATATGTGGTTAAAATTAATTCTTAACTTTGATTTTGATTAAAATTTGAATTTGAATTTTTCACCAAACAAGGACTTTTAAGAGTTTTTTTGATCGTCGGTATCTGACAAGTAGGTTTCATTTCCCGCAACTTTTGACTTCATTATTTTATAAAAAAGATAAAAACTGATGAAATATATATTACCCCTGTTAAATGTTAGAATTGCTTATACACATTTTGTCGACCGTCATATTTAACCATTCTTGGAGGGCAAAACTTGGCAATGCACAATAAATACATTAGGGCCACAATATTGTGTCCGAGAGTTCTCAAATGCCAACAGTAAAATTTTTTATTAAATTTACTTAAGAATTGCTCCCAGACGCATGAACAATATATTTTCTATTTTAGATAGTCAATGTTTCAAACTAAATTTTGAGATATTCTCTATTATTAATTTATAGTTATTTAATAAACTGCACTTTTTACTTTTTTAGTACTCTACTACTTAAATTATTTAAAATACATTTGAATTGATTGATTATTGACATAAAAGATATGTTAAATAAAATATGAAGAGAAATCAATTAATATCTCGTGAAAAAAGCAAATGGAAAAGCAAAAATAGATAGCATTTTTAGATTGTATACAAAATTTCCTTTTTCTAAATATAAAGGTACTATCTACTATGCATAATGATAATATGCTATTTATAAAAAAAAAAGTCTTTTTTGAAATCTCATTATAATTTAAAAGTTAAAACCGTTAAAGTCAAACTTTCATTTTAGCAATACATTTTATAGGATCTACAATTACTATACATTTATCATTTACAGATTTCTATCAATTTTTAATTCTGTAACTGATAATCATATATTTAAGACATGTTTAATAAGCGAAGCCCACATAATCTAGTAGTGATATAGATTAGATTGGACAACCTAGGAGGTTAAAAACTCGAAGCCAACTGTGAAGTAGGCTAAAAATGGATGGTAGATTCGATTCATGTCTTGTAGCGGACATAGTTGGTACAAATGTTTTTCTATATGATTCATTGTTCAAATCGAAACTTATCATTCTTTTTGGAATTTTTTCTATAGTTAGAATTTGGGGAGGCAACTTACGAACAAAACTTTGTTAGTTATTGAACTAAATATTGAGCTAGTTCGATGATTGCCTTTGAAACTAGTGATGAATAAAATGACTTAAAAAATATAGGAAAATGCTTCCAATTATATTTACATAATTGGGTTATATAATAATGAAGTGTCAAAATATAAGTGAGAAAGTTATTTGATTGATGAGATTTTGATCCAATTAAATTTCGTCATGTATCTGTTAATAAATAATTATGTAAATGGTTATGTACATGGAACACAACCCAAAAATATATTGGTGTGTGATGTGCCCAAAATCTTTATCATGTCCCTGACCTCGAGCTGTGAGGTCGGGTGTGTACGTTGAATGGCAGAGCACTTGTGCTTGACTAATACCATCTACAAACAGCAATCCCACTTTGACCGTAACTCCTCAGGTTTCCTATCTCAATACAAATTGCTAACTTACTACAATTTTGACTTCAACTCAAAATGTACACTCATAACATAACACAAACACCTTACGTGATAAGGACCGTATGTAATTGGATCCTTTCAAGACTCCAACTCTAACATCTATAAATACAACATTAAACCTCATTATTCAGGTATGTTTTTAAATAACATTCCATCATATATTTTGTGATTCCTCTCTCCGACTTAAGCATCGGAGGGGCGACGAGAACACACCTCGACGCCTTTATTTCAGGTATTGAAGATCATAGCGTGCGGAGTTCAACCATCCGATTCGGATCAATCCAGGTACGAATTTTGGTAGCATCATTGGCGCCGTATGTGAGAAATGGTACGTTAACCACCACATCCAAAAATCACCAGAAAATATTTTTTTTTTGGGGACAGTTTTTCTATCAAAAAATAGCAAAATCAGCAACAAAAGAAAAGGGAAGAAAAAGGCCAAAAAAGAATTTGGAAAGAGAAATTTTCGATGGAGGAGATCGACCATGAAAAATAGTTCCAACAAAGTCTCGAGCTACCTGCCTGAAAATATGGCCAAGTACATAGCTCGAGCTCTACCAACAAAGTCTCAAGCTACTTGCCTGAAAATATGGCCAAGTACACAGCTCGGGCTCCACTTGTTTTAATGACAAATATCATAAGAACTCGAGCACCTCATTGCATCTCATCTCGCAGCTCGAGCACATGATTATCGGCTGCGACCTGGATGCACGGGGGCCAGTGATGTGCCCAAAATCTTTATCATGTCCCCGACCTCGAGCTGTGAGGTCGGGTGTGTACGTTGAATGGCAAAGCCCTTGGGCTTGACTAATACCATCTACAAACCGCAATCCTACTTTGACCGTAACTCCTCATGTTTCCTATCTCAATACAAATTGCTAACTTACTACAATTTTGACTTCAACTCAAAATGTACACTCATAACATAATACAAACACCTTACGTGATAAGGACCGCATGTAGTTGCATTCTTTCAAGACTCTAACTCTAACATCTATAAACACAACATTAAACCTCATTATTCAGGTATGTTTTTAAATAACATTTCAGCATATATTTTGTGATTCCTCTCTCCGACTTAAGTAACGGAGGGGCGACGAGGACACACCTCGACGCCTTTGTTTCAGGTATTGAAGATCATAGCGTGCGGAGTTCAACCATTCGATTCGGGTCAATCCAGATACGAATTTTGGTAGCATCAGTGTGTGAGCGACATGTCATGATTCTACGTCAAAATTGACGGATATCCTAAAAATTGACTAACTTTTCCAAATACGGAGGTCTAAAAGTCTGAATTAAAATATTGAGGATGGATTAGTAACATTTGCTAAAGTTTGGGGACCAAACATACAATTTGTTCTTTTTATCTTTTAAAACACGAATGGATGAGCTGACGCTGAAAGCCAGAGAAGAAAAATGGCAGCTGCTCTTCTCTCAACTTCGTTACTCAATTCTCTCCTTCCAAATCTTCCCTTGATCAGGTACCCCGCCCACCCCACCCCCTATTGATCACTATATATAGTGATAGACGTACACACTGTACATACAGTAAAGTCTATTTTCATAGATTCTGCCATTGGTGTTGTGTTGCAGGAATTATACTAGCAGTATGACTATTTCAAGTCAAAAATACTGTAGAAAGCCTGGAAATATAAGAAACTTAATGGAATGTTCTAATGATTCTTCGTTACCCATTTTGCGAAATGGGATTTTAAGAAGGGACTTAATTTTTACGGGCCTTTCTTCGTCGCTCTTTCTAATTTTCCCTTCTTCAGGTAAATTCAAGAAATGCTACTCTATTTTCTTTATTAATTTTGTTTCATACTTGAAAGTCTAATTAGTGTATTTCAAATTGTAGTTTTATTAATTTCTTTTGAGTTACTATTCACTTCGCAAAATTTTGAAGTTGGCATCTTTTTGCAGAATTGTTCTTATATTGGGAATTGAAATTAGGGGCAAAGAGGAAAAAAATCAGTTGTTTAATTAAAGGGTAAATGGCACTTCTATGGTTGCAGGTTTTGGTGCCGAGGAAGAGTTCAAAATGGATTTAGCAGTTGATGATATAAATGCTTATTCATATTTGTACCCAACTGAATTGCCTTCCAAGCAATTTGTCTTCAAATGGTAAGTGTTTATTTAAATGTAACTGAGAAGTATCGAGAAATGATGATTTGTAGTTAAAAGGTAAATTTTAAAGTTCATGTAAAATTTAGTCCCAACGGTTTTTAATGCAGTCTTTCCAAAAATGTATTTATTTTCACAAAGCTTGTTTAGGCATGAAAATGAGCCCAACCATGAACAAACAGGTGTTTTCTATGTTTATTTAGTCCATGGCTGGTACACAATGCTGGAAAGGACCTAAAGAACAACTTGCCTTGAATAGCTTGCTTCAATTATTTTCTTAATCTGAGCTTTGTTGGTTTAGGCTCTTAATCATCAAATTCTGTGCATAAATGTTGCCTCACATTAACATCTTGTAGCTTTCCATATCTTCAATTGTATAAAATTATCAAAGATTGCTGATGAAAAGGAGAGAGAAATTACTACTAGAAGAAATGAATCAAAATTCTCTTCATGATTTGCTTCGTTTTGCATCTTGTATGAATGAGATGCCAACGACTGTTGTTTTTCACATGGAAAAGTCTATTTTCTACTAGATTTAATGAAATTTTTATCTTCTTTATTTTCCTGTATCTTAATTTATAATGTAGGAGCCTTTAATCTTTTCATCTATTTGAAGGGTTGAATCTAGAAAGCCAGAGCGTTATTCATCAGCTGCACCATTGTCCCGTAAGTCGGCAAACTTATTCATCTATCCAAATGCAGAAGTCAAATTTTTTAATATGGTAGTAATGATTTGTGTATCGAATTGGCAAAATAGGTAGAATCTGTATTAAAGTTTTGAGTAACATGATATTTTGACATATTTATAAGCTTGCTTATACGCTGATTGATATGATATACAGCTGATGCACGACTTCGCATTGTGTCTGAGAGAGTCGATATCATCGACAACCTCATAATTTCTGTTTCGGTAAATTTGATGCTACCATATTCTTCCATAGTTTGGTCATCATCTTTATGGGTTTTCGTTTGACTTTACATATTTGGTTCAGATAGGTCCCCCCAATTTGCAGTTCTTAAAATCAAAGGACAAAACTACATGGAGTGCCAAAGATGTTGCTGATTCTGTTTTATCTGACAAGTCTGCTCTGGTAATTGGCCTCCCAATTTTGAACTTACGTATACGTAATCCTTCTTGAATGTAAAATATGTGCATATTTTGAATGTAAGCTCGAGCTTTCTATCATCTCCTTGATAAAGCTATTGCTTATGCACAGTCCATTCTTGGGATTTTCTTGCACTTGCAAAACTCGACCATTCGCTTACATTAAGTGTTTAAAAATATTGTATTGGTTTTTTACAGCGTGTTACCTCCAGTCAGCGTATGGCTGAAAGTTCGGTCCTTGATGCACATTCTTCTACAGTGAGTTTTTTTGCTGTAAACATTTAATGAAAGTTATAAGTGGCAAGAATTTCAATCAATTCAATCATTATTATATTGATCTTCTTGTATTTTCTTCTCAGATTGATGGTGAACCCTATTGGTATTATGAGTATCTGATTCGTAAATCACCAACTAAAACTGTAAGTTTCCTATTGAACGGTTTACTACAGCAGTCAGCAGAAGAATATCTGGTTATATACTTATCACGGGGCTGAATGATGCAGGCTCAGGATTCAAATATTTTCAGGCATTATGTTGCTACAACAGCCGAACGTGATGGTACGATGATGGATCATGATGATTCACCTCAACAATTGATGATAATTTATTTTACTTTTTTCACAACTGATTGCTTAATTACCGTATTTTCTTGAAAAATTAACTAAAAAATAAAAGAAACATCAGCCGTCGGTGATGTAAGATGGTTATCAGCTATTGTACTTTCAGATGAATTTATGTCTAAGATAAAAGATAAAAGCGGACGGCTAATTTTCGTAAGTTTACCATTCTGATCAGAGCCATTTTGATTCACAGGTTATTTGTACTCTCTTAATGCTTCAACTCTTAGCAAGCAGTGGGGCAAAGTAAGTGTTCTTTCTAGTCAAATTGCAGATCAACTAACTGTGGCTTCAGAAACTTGTAGATTACTCCCTGCTGATTTTAAAATAATTTATCCCCCCTTGGTTTTATAAACTCTAGTTTCACATGAAATATAAGAACAGGTCAAGTTAATGTATGCAGAATAATATAAACTCACAAGGGGTAAGTTGCATATTTTAAAACTTCATGACAGCACGTGTGGGTTTGTAAAACAACACGAGCTAACTTGATTTTCCCTTTTCTATTCTTGTATCCATGACTTTGCTTATTAAACATTTTATACCTTGATGGGCAAATGTCGGATATTATCATTTTTTATTTTCTGAGTGAAACTTGGATAGTATTTTCATCTTTTTCTGTTTTCTTGAGATCTGTCGTCAATGGTTGCATACCCTTTCTACATCACCTAGACAGAAACTGTATCTGTTATGTATATGTAGAGTTTTGCAACCGGAAAGTGGTCTCACAACACATCTATATCACGTCTGGAAAAGAGACTGGATTTCTGTGTGTACTGGATAAGATAAAAATGAGAATATATGCCAATAGCTGGAAGAGGTGCCCACTGAGGATAAAATAAGGGAATGATGACTTGAATGGTTTGGGCATGTTTGCGTAGGCCTAAAAAGACTAGTTGATTAGAGTGATGCGGTCTCGCTAGAACAAGTCAGAACAGGGAGGCATATACCAAACCAATGTGACATGTTGTTATTGCTAAGGGTCTAGCTCCTAAGGTCATTAGGTGGATCTAGCAACAAACTGAATGGAGCGGAGAAAGGATTCATGAAGCCAGTCATAAATTTATTGGAAGAAGCTTAGTTTCTTTCTTTTGTTGTCGTCATCAAGTTTACTCAGTTCATGATCAGCATGTTTTTAGCTTTGCAACGTTTACTTTACAAGACAGACATACTATGAATTCAATGGAAACATCATTTTTCATCTAAATTAGATTAACAATAGGAATATTTCTCGTTGTATCTAACATTCGTTTCCCTTCCTGCTTAGCTGAATATTCTTCAATCAATCAACTGTGAAGATCTTGACGAAAAAGAAAAGAAAAGAAAACAGTAAACAAAATTATGAAGTTTTTCGCTCCATTGTTTTTACATGTCCTTCACTTTGTATCCTGCAGGTGGGACCTCTGTTGGAAAAAACTGTGGCTTCATTCCATCTTCTACCTCCCACAGAAAACTACGTACCTCCATACAAGGACCCGTGGAGGTTTTGGTGAAAGGCTCATTCTTTATCATTTTGTCCCATTTTTTTTTCTTCGGACGAGCTCTGTTTTCGAAATGCAATTTTGTTCTAGCCATAGAAAGTTCTCTATTATGTATCCTGCTACTGAGATGATGTTTGCGTTGCTTTATAATCTAAGAGTGGAGCAAAATAATTTTTTTTTAAAGCTTTTTGAGTAGTATCTTGCAATTTTTGGATTATGCAGTGATGCCTTTCGTTGTTGTAGAAGTTGAACAAGTTATTCAACTCAAAATACTAATGTATCATTGTCAAAGAAAATTGCGATAAAACTCCACAGCTAGCAATCAAATATATAAACACAATATGCAGATGTGATAATGAATGCTCTGGTGAATCATTTTTCCAAAAGTTTGAAGAATATATGCTGGAGGAAGCAATACAGATGCAAGATGCATATAAACACGACATAGATAGGAAATACTATAAAAGCTTCGCGCTTCATTTGATCGATCTATACACACATCCTCGGGCCAGAATTCAAAGATCGATTTCTCCAGTGATATTAAAAAAAAAAAAAAAAAAAAGACACGACATAGATAGGAAATACTATAAAAGCTTCGCGCTTCATTTGATCGATCTATACACACATCCCCGAGGCCAGAATTCAAAGATCGATTTCTCCGGTGATTAAAAAAAAAAAAAAAACCCGACATAGATAGGAAATACTATAAAAGCTTCGCGCTTCATTTGATCGATCTATACACACATCCCCGAGGCCAGAATTCAAAGATCGATTTCTCCTCCAGTGATAAAAGAAAAAACACAGAAGGGCTCAATTTAAATGATAAATGAACTTGCACAAGAATGCAATTTCATAAAAACTGATATATGAAATCCGTTGAAGTACCAAGTTAAAAACAAATATTCATTGAGCAAAACCGTCTGGGAACATTTATTTTGAAAAAAGAGGCTGAGCACAAGGTTTATTCCACATGGGTAAACAATTAAATAACCATCTTCATTTATATGTTACTCCAATACTCTGCTCTTTACCGTAAAGGTTGCTGATTGTAATGGTTCTTCTCTTTCTTCTTGGCAGCGGCAAGTTTTGCACTCCTTGCAGCAGCCTCCACGGCAGCAGCTTTGGCGGCAGCATCCATCTCCTTATTAGATTTCTTCTTCTTAGCAGAAGCAGCCTTCTTTAGTCGCTCCTTCACATTGACAGCAGAAGCACCATCTTTCATTTGTTCGGTTTCAGTGGTATCCTCTTGTCCGTTAGGAACATCTGTGCTGCTGGGCTGATCCTGGCGTTCCTTCACCTCTTTTGAAGCTTTATCCTTCTTTTTCTTCTTCCTTGAACTCTTGGATTCTGCATGGACATTATCCTTCTTTTCTATATCTCCATTCATCTGTCCCTCTTTCGTCTCCAGGGAAATATCTGCATGTTCGTAAAGATGAGATGCTCAGTTCCAATGATTATCAATCTATATACTATTTGATGGTAAGACTGACAGAGAATGAATACACAGATTAGTCTCTCATGTATAATAGAATTAGTAAATTGCCAAACAAAATAGTCCAAAATAACATGCTGAAGAGATAAGGGGAAGTAAAGAAAACAATTACTTCAAATAAATGTGGTAACCACAGAAAATATTTATCCAAAAACATTTAATGAAATCCTAATTAACATATCTCCAAGAGACAACAGAGTATATAATCACCAGATGACTCATCTATGGCTTTCTCTTTTGGGGCAACTCCAATTTCAGCCAAAATGGCCTCCAGCTCAGCAAGCTCCTTTTTTCTTCTCTCTTTCTTGGAAAGCTGTTTATCTGCCTCTTTAGTTGCTGGTGAAGCGTCTACAGACTTCTTCACTACTGGCTCAGCATGTTCTTCCACCACTGCTTCATGATCATGCTCTTCTTCCATGTCGTCATCACCTTCATCAAGAATATCATCTTCACTCTCGCTTTCCTGCAATTTGGATGTGAAACCATGACAAAATACTTGAGCAAAGCAACCCATCTTAACCCCACGTTCATCATTGGATGATTTCATAACTACAAGAATTTTACCATTTCTTCGACACAAGGGATCTTTGCAAATGATCCTATATTCTGAAATTTAATTTTAGTTAACAAGAACAAAGTGCTTTCAAAAGGGGATAAAGGCATTACCAACTCCATGAGAAGACCAGCAAAATGAATTCAGAGAAGCGTGGAATCTTTGTTCATGATGACAGAGGGATAATCCTACAGTAAATAGGATATGGCTGAAGAAACCAGAGCCCAGAATAAAGAAGCGTTGGTGACTTGACATTCTAGTGGTCAAGAGAAAATGAATAGAAATGCTGACATGTTAATGAAGGCAACTCCCATTTTTTTTGCCTCAGATCATGGTTTCTTTTCTGCAACCCCTTTAGTTGTAATTGTAGGGTAGATATCATATCAGAGATACAGGAACAGGAAGATGAGGGGGAGAATACGAAAGAGAAAAAACAGAGCTCCATGCGTTCATTGGTGCACAAGCACACACATACATAGAGGCAGACTGATAGACACCGCATACACCATTCATGCAAAAGCGCACAAGCAGAATGATGGGAGTGGGGGGGGGGGGGGGGGGAGGGGGGACTAGTGGATGAGATTGGAGGACAGACTTCTCGAGTGCTGTGTTTGGAAGAGTGGAAGCCATAAAACATTAAATTGTTAAACTGCTTTGATTTTTTTTCCTATAATTTCACAGGTAGAAAATAGTCTGATTGTATTAACCAAACCTTTTATTTTCCCAATTGAACAGAATATTTCTATTTGAATTCTCCGTTTTGTTTTCCAAAAACTGCAGCAAACAAGCCCGAGTCAAGCCTAATAAAGGATAGAATCTACTTAGAGTGATAATGACAAAAAAATGAATACTAATGGATATAATTATGAATACCAAAATCCTTTTTGCTCAAAATCAATCATAAAATATCTATGATCTACTTAAGGGAAAAATTCATTTGATTCAACATTTGAAGGCTTGATAACATGATCATGAAACTTTACTCAAATCAGGGACTAATGCAGGAAAGGCTGAAAGCGATTACAGGATTTCCCCAAATAGGCATGAATCAATATATCAAAGAAATTCACATAAATTTCCAAGGATGTCACGAAAGACTACGACATATGCAACATAAATAAACATCTGTAGTCTAGCTATCACGAAAATCCACAGTACAAACCAATCAACAGTTCATCACCATTAATTTTTTTAAAAAACTACACTGTTAATTTGTAGCAAACAAACGCAGAAGCGGATCTACCATTACCAAATCAATTATGTGAAGACTGTTGATGCGATCAGCATATGAAGTACAAAGTACTTATTGCCAGGTTCTTGGCGACACTTGGTAATGCAGATGAAAAGAAACATGAAAACAGTGGGAAACAGAACCACCTTTTTCTCTTTTGACAAAATATTATGATTTTTCTCTTTAAGAAAAAGAGGAAATCAAAACACAATCTCGACAAGCATGCCCGGGACTGAGGAGCCAACCTAGAAATATTGTCAATTTTGCCATAAAACTATCATAATGTAGATAAGTCGCTCAAAAGTATTGGCTACAGCAACCTTTAAGACCCTTCCATAGATAATACAGAAGAGGGCCCAACAAAAGGATTCCTAGTATCCTTGTACTATATAATGCATAAAGATGAAACAATCCTATCTTATCAAAATCACACTCCAATAAACAACAGTAAAATCCCCCAATCGCAAACCATTTGAACACCAAATCAGCCTGAATCAATCATTTAACACACGAAAATGCAAACAACATCATGCTTTCAAGATAACCATTTGATCATTAAAATAACAAGAACCATATAACAATTCATCATTTTCACTCATTATACCTCCACAGGATCCGGTTTCTGACTCTCTTCAGGTTTACTCGACCCCGAAACACCCCAAACAGACTGGGGTGGAGCATTGGTGGCATAGTAATCATCATCATCCTCATCATCCACGTCAGCCCACGACTTCACAGTCAAAGGAGCTGGAGCCCAAAATACCTGAGGCTTCTCTTCTTCCGGTTCTTTTGATTTCCCAGCCCCAGCTTTCAACCCACTCTGACTGCTCTTTGCGGATACCTTCTCTTTGTCAGATTTCTTCTTCCTCCTCTCCAGCACAGCAAAAACATTGCTGTTGCTCACCGTGAACGATCCTTCATCCTTCCTATTTCTACCTCCCACCATTTTCTAAACTCGAAAAAGCGAATCAAATACTGGAATTTCACGTGAAATCTCAACTCTCAAATGTAATTTCAGCGAATATCACAAACTCGATATCAAACAAAGTTAATTAACACTGTTCACAACAGAAATCGACAAAAAAATCCAGTTAAATCACTAATAGAAAATCCAAAATCTAATCCGGATCGTATATAAAAATGATCCACTGATACACAAATATCTTTCCAGATTTTTTTTTTCCGGAGAAATTAATATATATTAGTAGTACTTTATTTTCTGAAAAGAAAGTTGTTTATTATAATACTTGTGCTTAGTTCACGCAAATGGAATTTGGATTAGGTTACGAAAATGATTAAGAAAAGAAAAGAATAATATAAATATAATTAAATAAGAAAAACGTGAATAAACATAATATCATTGGGATCCCGAACCTTTAAACCTTGTGACAATAAGGTCCCTAACCTTTGATTTCTATACTCCAAGTCCCTATATCTAAAAAGGAGTAAGTATGGCACTTCTGTTATGAAAACCATAATAGTAAGGGGTTGTTTGTTTCTGATTCTCAAAATCAATTCTCAAATCAATCCTCATTTTCAACCACACATTCTTCAATAAAATAATATTTTTCATCACATCAATAACTTTTTCTTATTTTTCAACCACACATTTCCCATCATATCAGTATTCAAAATCAATTCTTCCTCCAAAAATTCCTACCAAACAAGCACTAAAATACTAAATAGTCAAAATTTTCTCAAAATGACCAATCTACCATTATTCAAATTAAAATAAAAGAAACAAAAAAAGAATGAAAAAGTAAAAGTGAAAAATAAAACAAAAATTTGCAACTAAGTTCCCGCCGCTTCTTCGACTCCAAAATCACCACCTCCACTGTCGCCTCAAAAGATTAAGCCAATCTCGTATAATTTTGTCACTTTCAATATACTCTCAACGTGCCATAAGATTTTTGTTTGGATCACCAATTGGCACAAAGAAGAGCGAGAAAAATGTTTAGTTAGAAACTAGATTTAAATACACTCGTGGTCACTGTACTTTATATTTAGTGTTATAATGAGCATTCAAATTGATTTTAATTTACTATTGTCACCCAATTTTATTTAAGGTTTCAATCAAACCACTCGATTGTTACCACAATAAAAAAAATACACACTAAAAAATTCGAGCATAATTATCATAAAAAATAAAAAATCAGAATCAGAAACAAAAAAAAACACCGAATCATTAAAAAAAACTTTCTTTAGAAAAAAAAAAACTATATAAAAGCATAAACAAATTTTTTTTCTTGATTTGGGTTGGTTTATATTGTATAATATACATACAATATATATATATATTTTTTTTTTTTCGTAGTAATTTTTTTTTCTTGATTTAGGTTTGATTTATAATACAATTTTTCCTGATTTGGGTTGGTGGATTATTATTATTATTATTATTATTATTATTATTATTATTATTATTATTATTATTATGTGAAAGTGTGTGATATATTTTTGTATCTACTTTCATATATTTTTTTCTTTTTTTTGGTTATGATTACCATTTTTATTTTGTGTGTGCGCGCGCGCACATATATAATTCGGGTGGTTATCAAAATTAATTTGTGTGGTCATGACGATATTAAATATAGTGGAAATTACACAAATTCAGAATTTTAAAGATTCAATTTCAAAAATCAGATTGGAGGTTTCACTTTTTCAAAAATCAGATATTGTATTTTTTAATATTAAATATTAATTGTACAATTTTCATTCGAACCCTAATCAATTTCATCCCAATTTTCTCTCTCTTCCTTCTCTCCACTCTCCGCCGCTCTCTTCCACTCTCCTATGTGGTTATTCATGGCTAGCTAATCAGAAATGGCAACCGCAAGGAAAAAGAATAATGAGTAGAAACAAGAAATATGGCTTCAAAAACCGACACAATTTTGAAAAGAAAAGCCATAGATGCAAGGTGAATTTCCTCGTGCTGCAACCTGTCATATGTCTTGAACTTCCACCACCACAAGCCATTGCCATTACCAATCCTGTTTAGCCTCTTAAACAAGTACATAAAACTCCAAGACTTCTCCATAATATATAGTATAGATTTTGATGGGTATTTGGTGGGTTGGGTTGGGGGGGGGGGGGGGGTTATGTATTGAGGTAGTGTATTTCTTCTTGAATGATTTTCCATTTTGGATAGTGCAATGGTGCTTTCAGTCGATTGGATATGTTGAGGTGGTGGTGATGTGTGGTTGTGGTGCTTGTTCTAGTGGCGATGGTTTTGGTGATGTTTGGTTGTGATTGGATCTGGTGAGATTGTGGTAGTGGTAGTGGTGTTTGGGTGACGGTGGCTGTGACTGTGTTGGAGGCGGAGGTTATGTTGACGGTGACTGTGGTACAAATTTGGCAATTGGATCGCATTCTGGTGTTTGGTTGTAGAGCATGCTGTGAGCGCTGGTTGTGGTTGTGAGTGTTGACAATGGTGATGGTCACAAATAGTAATGGTGGTGGGTGACCACTTATTTGATTGATTGTGACCAATAATTTGGTTAATTTGTGATCAATAAAATTTTAAAAAATATGATTATGACTCATAATTTATTAAGTTGTGACCAAAAAATAACTTGTGACTAATTAGTTGTTGGAAGTGGTGGTGCCTGGTGGATTGGGGTAGGTAGTGGAAGAGGGTTTGCGACCATTAATATGAATATTATGTGTGATGGATAAATTGTGACTAATAAATAATATATGACCTAAAAATTTGAATTGTGGCTTATGAGATTTTTGATTTGTGACCGATGAACAAATTGTGACACGTAAAATTTTTGAATTGTGACCGTAAAATAATTTGTCTTATAAAATTTCTAATTTGTGACCGATGAACAAAATGTGACACGTAAAATTTTGAATTGTGACTTATAAAATTTCTGATTTGTGATCGATGAACAAATTGTGACACATAAAATTTTCAATTGTGATCATAAAATAATTTGTGACTTATAAAATTTCTGATTTGTGACCGATAAACAAATTGTGACACGTAAAATTTTTGAATTGTGACCATAAAATAATGCGACGTTTCAATTTTTGATTTGTGAGCGATGAACAAATTGGGACCTATAAAATTTTTGAATTGTGATCATAAAATAATTTATGACATGTAAATTTGTGATTTGTGACCAATTATATGGAATTGTGACCTTAATGTATATAATTAATAAAATATATATTTAATTAATTAATTTATAAATAAAATTAAAAAAAATCTGAAATTTGAAATTTTAAACTTAATGTCTTAAATTTGAAATTAATAAAATTAAACTTCTTAATTATGAAATTTTACCTTAAATATAAAGCAAGGTGGGCCAAGAAATACTTAATGGTGAAGTGGCTTAGTAATCCAACTCACATTGGACCTACTGCTCAGGTGGTTTGGCCAATAGTGGGCCAAGAAATATTTAATGGTGATTTAGCTTAATAATCCAACTCACATTGGACCTAGTGCTAAGGTGGTTTGGCCAATGGTGGGCCAAGAAATATTTAATGGTGATGTGGACGAGGTTTCCAATCTAAATAACAAAAAGGGAAAAATTCACTTTCCCTACTTTATCTTTACCCTATTTCAAAAATAACAAAACAACTTTTACATTTCAAAAATCAGATTTTTTGATCTATATATACACACATTTATAAATATTTATTTATTTATTTAAATATATAAAAAGATATAAATAAATAAATAAATATATAATATATATATAAAATTAACCCACCCCCACCACCACCACCCCACCACGCCGGCGACTGCTCCGGCGACCACTCCGGCGACGTCTCCGATTCCGACGACTTCTCCGGCGATCACTCCGATTCCGGTGATTATTCCGGTGACTGTTCCGGAGACTGCTCCGATTCCGACGACTATTCCGATGACATAAATTTTTTGTACGGTCACAGTCCAGGTCACAGTCCAGGTCACAAGTCACAGTCCAGGTCACAGTTCAGGTCACAAGTCACAGTCCAGGTCACAGCCAAGGTCACATATCACAATCGACCACAAACGGTCACAACCCCCATCCCATGCGCATCCCACTTACAACCAACGCACCACAGCCATGACCACCACTATCATCACCAACCCTCACCGCCAATGCCACCACCAGCAACTCCACCTACACCATCAACAAAAATCAACCTAAATCCCCAACACCACCAAAATATGGAAACCAGCACTACCATTCCAACAACACCGTTCGGGAGAAACCCCCACAGATCTGCAACAATAGCAAAAATCAGACAAGCAACCACCACAACCATCAGATAAAACAAACTTGAAAACTTAAAAAAGGGAACTAGTAGCAACCACAAAAATACAAATTGAAAAACCCATCACCACCACCACCCCATTTCACCATCACCCACTACCACGACCACCACCGCCACCGCACAATACAAATCAAAAACCAAAAAACCACCACCGCATAGCACAAATCAGGAACCCATTCTTCCACAAAAATACCGGCAGCGAAATCGCTGCTGGGAAACCAGCAGCGAAATCGGCTTGGTTTCTGACTCAATGTGCTTAGCAACGATTTCATTGGTGAGGAGAGTGTGATTTTAATTAGGTTTTGGTTGTTACGTTTGTTTTATAAATATTTAGTTATTTTATAAATTAATTTTTATAATATTATTATTAACATTAATTAAATATAAAAAACCTATATCTATATATAAAATATCTGATTTTTGAAACTTAAACCTTAAAATCTGATTTTGGAATTTGAATCTCCAAAAGTAGGGAATTGGGTAATTTTCACTAACAAAAAAATGGTTCCTTTTTCTAGCATGCCTTTTTGCGAAATGCTTATTATAACATCAATATTTATATAATCTTTTACAATTGACGAGGTGTCAAAAATAGTGAATTTTTTTTTTTATCCGTTGATGAGATTTTGACCGAATCAAATTTCGCCACTATCGAGCCAATGTTGTTACATATCGTCTCTTGAACTACCAACTTCACCATAAAAATTGCCAACTTAGCCCATGTTTGACATCCATTTTATCAAACATTGTTTGTTACAATAAACAATCTTTACCACATATTCACTCAATAAAATATTCTATACACGAACCAATAAAATTACTTTATTTTTCAACCACACATTCTCTAAAAAATACTATTCAAAACTCTATTTCTTTTTTCAAAATGGGAGACAAACAAACACTTAATTATGCTGTCTTCATCATGTGAAAGCCATCAATATTTTCATCATCATTTTATCTTTTGAAAATAAAACCCATCGAATGGAAAACAACCTGACATTTTAGAAATTCAGCCATAAATTGGAACTAGGAGTAGAGGTGAAAAATGGATTGCTCTTGTAAGAATATACTAAAAAAGTATAAAATAACCGTCATGGGCCTGCCAGCACGTTTTAGCGGGTCGAGGCCAGAATATTTAAGGCAAACGGGAAGATCTACCACAATGATATTTTTCCTTCAAATAACTTCTAAAGATACCATCCAGCAAAACTTGTACACATTTACATTCTCAATATACAAGAGTCATGAAGAGCAGCAAAATGCCAAGAAAACATTAAAAGCTTTATATCAAATTAGTAGACAGACATGTAATGGAATTTTCTTTCTTTCTTTCTTTCTGTTTTTTGGAAATTATATAGTAGTGTGCCAGGTTGTGTACTATGCCACGAAGAACATGAAAAACATGAGAAATAAAATCACCACAAAAAATATCTTGATCATCAGCCACCTATTTGATGAGACGCTTTTGAGGTACTTGAGAAGAGCCCCTTGAGCCCCCTCTACATTTGATACTGTATCGTCCATGTTCTCATCGATCCTACAACAAGATAAAATTCTTGGGTTTAAAATCACCACCGGAAGAACTGAATCTTTCAATCATAAACGCATAACAATCTTCAAAGCTATAATTTTTGGAAAATGCTAAGTGTACATAATAAGTGTACACAATCTTTGACACAATGTGATGTGGCAACAATCCTGTGGTTGATGTGAAAGTGTCAGATTTGAATTAAAGGTTTTGATCAATGTCACTTGTAATTGTGTAGACCATTATGTAAACTATTATGTACATGTAGCATTACTCATAATTTTTTGGTCAAGAAAATCGAAAACAATACGCAATTACAAAATAACATACTGGAAAATGCATTTCAAGTATGAAGTGTGAAAAGTGTTGATAATGAGCTTATGAAAGCACTAATGAAACAAAAACAATTGTGTTCAGCTTCAAGGACAAACATGTCACATGAAATGATGAAATTAACTGGTACGAGACACCAAGTTATTAAGTATGAATTTCTGATTCCCAAGAAATTGTAAAAAGCTAGAGTTTATATGTAAACCTGATGGCAATCTCTCCTTGCTGAGAAACCAAAGTAGCCAGCTGATTAAAGATATTTCCCAGCTCCTGAATGGTTGATTCCACATTCTGAAGAGCGTCAGATCTACTCTGCATGTAGCCATCTTGAAATGGAACCACCTGCTGCTGCTGATGCTGCTGATGCAGTAATGGCTGACTCTCCCCATCCACCTGATTCCTGGCGCAGCAGTTACACAATAAAAGTTTACATACAAAAGTATCTCTTTATAGCTGGACGAATTTAGATTACACTCCTTTGCTCAATCAAGGATCTAAAGCGGGACCAGAATTTGCATTCAAGTTCCAAGAGATTCTTTGAAGTACTTAACTCAGCAAATGCCATTGAATAAGCTTCAGATAAAACATTTTTCATTTTCAAAAGTAAAGATACGATGAGTGTTAAGTTGTGGAGCCTAATTATTTCCACCGCGCGGAGCTAGTATGCTAATCGAGGACGTAGGACATAGTATTCTTTTCATTCTCTTGTAAAATCCTTTTCATCATAGGGAAAAATTGCAGTACGGACGAGAATGTGTTCTCATATTGAGGCGAAACTTCATAAATCTTGCATATTCTTACTGCAATTTTATTGTTCTTGGTGGTATAGAATTAGGGTTTATAAGTCATACATTTCCTATAACTGAATCCAGGAAGTGTGAATAATAAATTAATAATCATTGAGTGGACAAGTAATCACATTCTTACTTGGATAACAATTGGGAAGAAGATTGAGCTCCTATAGCCCATGGAAGAGGTGGGGCAGCTGAGGTACTTGCAGCAGATTTTGCAGCTGAAGGACGCTGGCGAATGTATGAATTTGACGGATTCTGGGAAGCGGTAGAAGAAAATAACTGTCTTCTGTTTTCGTGAACCTTCATGTTCTGCAGAAGATCCACAAAATTATAGTTCGACAAATGTAATTTTGACGGGATACAACAAAAAATCAGTTGTCAAGAAAATAGAAGTGAGCAAATAGATTAATCAATATAAACATTAGTCAGCAACATCTCAGGTCACCTCAGTCCGCATGGTCAAGACTTCCTTAAACTCCTTAGTGGTGTTCATCAGCCGATTCTTCAAATCATCAACAACTGTAGTAGAATGAGTGGTGGTGTCGCTCGAAATATTTCCACTTCCATTTCGTGAATTGCAAAGAAGCTGGAGGTCAACTACAGCAGAGTTAAGTGCGGTAATATCTTGCTTGATAACTGAGGTCAGCTCCTGGATTTCCATGGTAGGGTCATCAAAGACTGATGTCCTCTTTGCCACTGCAGTTAAAACAAAGAAAACATATAATCTATTTGCCCACATGGTTGCATTGCATTCTCATAAAGAAAGAAATGAATTGTATAAAAAGTAAGAACTTAAGGCTTGAAAGTGTTCTTTGTCCTCAAGAAGCAATCTTCTCATAGATAAAATCTCATTCATGTTTGATTCCTGAAGCTTCATTAAATTTGTAACTTCCGCAACAAAACAATTGCATACCTTTGTAACACACAACGCCACCAATCAGTTTGTGTTACTTACATTGGTATTTTGGCACTTAATTACATGCAATTTGAATACTCGTCCTCGTACAGCTTGTATACAAAAAGCATGGTCATCAAGATCACGGGAGCTCAGTGGAAAAAGAAGAGCCCTCTCAATGACATTTTACTAGGATTCTTAAAAACATGTAACAAGGCCAATACCAATTTTATGGAAAGACGATAAAACTATACAACTGAAACATGCAATCTTCTAGCAACCCCATTTGGCCATCATATTTGACCATTTCATGAAAATCGCAGCTTCAATTTGGGACAACCCCTTTAACTTCTTAATGTAGAAAACCAAAATGGATTTTCGTTGTAAACCCATAAAAGAAACATATGCCAACTATCAACCAAGCTCAAGTTGTCTCTATTTTCAACTTTCATAGTGTTCGGAGAAGCAAATTCTTCCAAATACATCAATTAGATTTCACATACATGAACATGACGTAAGCACGCCCCTAATGAGCACGCACAGATGTTAACATGCATAAATTTTCAACACTTTGAAAAATCGAACTAACCAATTATAATCATAGGAATTCAATTCGATCAACCAACAGGGGCACATATGCACAAAGAATTCCCCTGTTTCGACTATATTCTTATTATAAAACCTTCAAACAATGTAAAGCGATAAAATTTCCTTCAAACAATGTATTAAAAAAAGGATAAAATTTCCTATAAAAAAAGGATAAAATTTCCTACAAAATTTTTACCATTTACTTAATTTATAGCGAATAAGTACAAAATTTTAACTTACATTTCGTGAGCTTAGATAGCTTCTGCGAAGTCTGGTGAATCCCGAATCCAATTTTCGACGCCCGACGATTGAATTCCGACTGCATCGCCATATCTGGCCGCGGCTCATCCACAATCGTTGGATTATTGGTTGCCCCATTTTGCGAGGAAAATGGTTTCCTTACCCTATCCACTACCGCCAAAAACTCCTGCGTCCGATCCCTAATCGACGCATTTCCACTCTTCACTGACATGATCCGACACCGATCAGATAAAATTCTCGAAATGGAATTTGACAGAACTTGGAATCCGACAAATTACAAAAACGGAACGGATCTTAAACCATGCTATCCTGAAATTATTCGGAAAAGAAAACCCATATAATCAAAACATAAGATAATAATTCAATGAATAAAATTAACGTGAATTCTGTATACGAAACATGCATGTTTTGATGCCTAGACCTAATTGAACAACAAAAGGGAAGATTTAGGGATTCACTGCACATGTTTAACTTCGGCCCTTGAAATTTCAGTAAAATTTATATTGAGTCACAAAATTAATTTGTTTGAATTGCATCACCATACTTTAATTTAATTTCAATTCGATACTGAGCTTCGATTAAGTTTCACTCCTTTCTCAAATGCTATTTTCCAAACTAATGAAAATTTCTTAATTCGCAATCGGGTCATCATGAATATTTTAAACAATCATTGTGTGACATGCTAACTTACTTTCCATTTCACGGCATATAAGTGTTAATACATAAAAAAAAAAAAAAATCACACAAAACTTTTTAATTTAAATATATTCTCATAGTCTTATGTTACCATTTCTTTTCTAAGTTCCCACATTGAAATTGTGTAAAGATCACTATTTTGGGTGGATAGTCGACGAAATGCGTCATACTGGTCAAATATGAAATTAAATTGAAGTTCGGTGGTCATATTGATCCATATCAAAGTTTAATGATCCAATTAAAATTTCGATGGAAGTTTAGTGACCACAAATGAAATTTACCCACTGATGTTAGAACTGTAGTTAGTGAATTGACTGAATTTGACGGTGTAACGAACGATCGTTAAGGAAGTGATGACAAGACAATTATGTGCATGATGGTATAAAAAATGAGTGATGCTACAAGTATATAATGGTCTACATAATTACAAGTGGCATTGATCAATACCTTTAATTCAAATCTGACACTTTCACATCAACGACAGGATGGTTGCCACATCACATTATGTCATTCATTGTGTACATTTATTATGTACACTTAGCATTTTTCATAAAAAAGATAGTAATCAAAAGAATGGCAGCAAAAAAATAAAAATGAAAAAATGAAACAAAGCAGCAAATAAATTAATGCTGCCATCAAGTCTCCTACTATTTTTCGACAAGGAGATGAATAGGTTTCACGAGAAACAAGCAAAAGAGTCTATGGGAATTCATTATTCAGTGTAATTTGCTACGATGTACCGATTCTATTCTGATTGTTAGAAGAACTTTTTGACAATGCAAAAATAGTGTGGTGTATTCGACAATGTATTCACCATCGCAAAATTTGGAATCTTGCACTGTACCAAATTTGTAAAGTTTCAAGATGCTAGAAATTTAGAAGGGGTTGGTTTGAAACTTTTTCTTATTGTTGTGTTAATGAGTTTGAATTCACAAAAAATTGAACAAAACGTTGTCGAATTCCTATTTCTTGCACGTATCAATTGAAGTATTTTGAGAAACAAAACACATGGGGCTGAAGAATGAATGCTTTGCAATAGAAAAACAAAATGCAAAAAAATCTCTTTTTTTTTAACACAACTTAAAATTTTGTTAGAACATTTGGTCGAACCAAAGTCAACGTATATGAAACAATAATAGAATATGACTCCTTTTGTGGTCTTTTATATGCATACGAATCTTTGCAACTTAATTTAACAAGAATAACAAATTGAACTAATGAATAGTGGATTATAATATAATATTTTGCTATTGCCATAAAACAACTTGTTAGATTTAAATTTCGAGTTCAAATACTAGGTGAGTATGAACTTCAATGTACACAAATTTTTATTAATATCGGTAGAGGATAATATCACAATATTTTCACAAATATTATGGAAGCGTCAGTATCGTGTGGTCTAAGACTTCAGAGTCCAGACTCACGTTCTGGTTCTTGTGAGAGTGTATGAGTTCAAATCTCACTTCTGACATTTCTTTTCGTATTTCTTCTTCTTGTGTTTTTCTTTCGGGTTCATTTATTCGTGGTCATTGTATTTTGATCCAAATGTCATTTGAGAAACTTTACTTCAATTTTTGTCAATTGTATCATCATACTTTAATTTGATTTTACAGAAGGTCATTTCGTATTATTTATTAATGACAGTTGATGACAAACACAAACAATATTCTACGTAGTTGTCAAGATGCTGCCCACCCAACAATTTATATTCACGTCACAAATTTAAAATTAAACAAAATGCCTTCAAAAAAAAAAAAAAAAATGAACGTGACAACATCTTGACTACCTCGTAGGATGGCTATATGTATTATGTGAAACCAAATTAAAATGTAAAAACTAAATTGACATGAAATATATTACAATGATCCAATTGACAATTGGATCAAAATAGGAGACAACAAATTGAATGAACTCTTTTATTTTTCTTTTCTTTCGTCGTCTATTTTTATTTTTCTTCTCTTCGCCGTCTTCTATTTTCGAATTTTCAAAATGGTGAAAACGCGTTCTCTTACTCACTTTCGAAAACGAGATTTCGAAAACACAACAAAAAAATTTTTTGTGAAGAAAATAGAAAACAGCCAAAAAGACGTTTTGGGCACTTTCTTCACAAACGCAGCACCAAGTTGAAAAACACGGGAAACGGTCAAAACACTTCCTCCTCTGGTCAAAACACTTCCTTCTTTCTACTGCCAAACCACACTCCACTGCCACTTTTCAAGCCCCTAAGCTCCGGCCATCCTCTTCCAAAACAGCTAGATTAATATACCATTGTGAAGCCATCAATCCTCTTTTCAATTATCACACAAACAATAATTCAATCATAATGAGAAATATGAAGCCAAACTCACCGAATTTTTCGCAGAGTGCCTTAATTTCTCCCACAAATTCAGCAACTTCTGGACAAAAATGACCAAGACCCATAACGGGGCTAGGTGCGCCAGGTGAAGAGGGACCAGCCCAAGTGGTCCGCGATCGTGGATCTCCCTGCCGTCCTTTGAATTTAGTTTATTTGCTATCGTGTCGCGATGTTCGCGATTGGCGATTTTTCCAGATTGCAAATGAAGTTTTTTATTGTTGTTTGCTGTGAATTGGTGGCATGGTTGTTGTCGTCTAGTGTTGGGGAGTTGTCTGGAGTTGTGTTCCGACCATGGGGGTGGTTGAAATCTTGATTTCTGGCAATTTTCAGTTGAGAAGACAGCGAATTTTGAACACGAATTCTAGCCTCTGTAGTTATTGGAATTGGGTTCAGTTGGGTGGTATGTGAAGCTTGAAGTGAGGGCTGCCGACCTGTGGTAATGTCCGACAGCTTTGGTAGCTGGAGCTCACCAGAGTTTGGCTTCATTTTATGGTGGGTGGCGGTCGGTTTGTGAGAATGGAAAATAATGAAATTAATGTCAAACACCTTTTGAGGAAATGTTTTGAGAAATACTTTTACAAAATGACAAAAAGAACACGTTTTCAATAATTTCAAAATGGACACTCAAAACACAAAATGAATTCGAAACTCAAAACTTAAAATAGAACACAAAGAGAACGATCCTGAAATTTTCATCCATTTTCTCATTAACAAATGAAGGACGCCTAAAAGCTATTATATGTCTATTCACAATAAAAAACAATGTGCTTTAAGGTTGCATTGGATTAGATCGAATAATTTAGTATCAAACTAACACCGATGCTATGAGGTAAATGTTATTCTTTGAACTTTTATTTAGGCTCCGTTTGGGAGCCATTTTTCTTCAAATAATACATTTTATCTTTCACATCAAGTGGGGTCCATGGAGAATGTGTGGTTGAAAAAGAAGGAAAAGTTATTGATGTGATGGAAAATATTATTTTATTGAAAAATGTGTGGTTAAAAATGAGTAGAAGAATGAAAATGAAGATTTTAATGGTTACCAAACGGAGGCTTAAAAGAAATTTTTTCACCCATAAAAAATTAAATAAAATCATATAAGATTTTCAGACATTCATATCTACACTACAACTTTTCATTGTAACAAATCAACTCTCGGGTTCGTTCTTCTCCGGTGATCAATGGCCAGCTCAGGAATCAATTACGATCGAGAAGCCAGAAGACGCCGTATTGTTGATAGAGGATCTGATCGTTTAGCCCTAATTACCGGCCGTATCCACTCCATACCTTCCGCCCCTGACCAACCCGATCAATTGTCCTCCGGTAACCCCAATTTATATTTTCTAATATTTTGATCTATTTACCTGTGTATATTGTAGCTGAATTTGAATTTCTGTATGACAATTTGGGTTGGTTTTTTTTTCCCCCTATATGGTTAAACAATACGTTTCTTGATGTTTTGAAGTGAATTAAGTAACTTTTATTGACGAAGAGATTGAGTGCATAATCTTGGGGCCAATTGGCGTAACTCTGGAAGCTAAGTCTAATTGGAGCATAATATGTTAAGATCAAATTCACAATTAGGATGTGAAACTATCCGTTCAGGCAATTCCATAGCATGATCAGCTTAAGTTATTTTAGTTATTCCAGTCTTCTTCCTTGATACTGCACTTTCATCGCAGGGGAAGTTTCTATTTCTGTTTTGAAATCTTTTGATTCATCTCAATAAAAAATTTAGATGTATCTACTCCAATGAGTATTAAAGCTTGACTTGTGGGTTTATTAGTAATTTGGTTATATCCTTCCGTTACAAGGCAGTCTTAAGGATGTCTATCCACGTGCTTGTAACAATAGTATCAGTTTATCAAAGCAAACACCTTTTTAGGGTTTCTCTCATTGCGGATTGGGAAACCTGAGGAGTACTTGTATTTGTTCCTTGAAGTCACATAGCTAGGAATATGAGACTAGGAATATGAGCTGCCATAAAATATTGATTTTGAAAATAGGGGTATATCGCAATGACTCCATTAGGTCCTACATCACTAAATTAAAGCTTGGCCTGTGGTCTTATAAGCACTTTGATCATTCTCTCTCACAAGCACAATCTCACTGAAATGAGAAGTTCATATTGGCAAATTTGTAGTACGAGATTTTCAAAAACAATGTGCTCGAGTGTTTCAGCTATAGTGGCAACATAACTCATATACACATGTATAATGGAGTGTTTATATTTGTCTGGTTTGTATTGGCATGTTCATATTTTCCTATTTAGTTAGAGAGCGTTTTAAGGAAATGAGATAGATCTCACCACTGGCTATCAGTGAACCATAATACAGACAGCAGCCAGATACAAGGTCAAAAAAGTGTACCCTGAACTGCCTATATAGATACATGAGATAGATCTTACCACTGGCTATCAGCGAACCATAAAACAGACAGCAGCCAGATACAAGGTCAAAAAAGAGCACCCTGAACTGCCTATATAGATACATTGAATGTCAAGTGATTAATTACTAAAGATAAATAATATTGTCATCTAAAAACACACAGCTTTGTTTCATTACATCCTAAACTTTTTAACTAATCAGCTCTTGTACATAACACTGGAACAGTCATCTACCTAGAATGTTGCAATAACAAATGCTTGTTTGACAAGTCTCTCTTTACTCGATACCTTATGTGAATGTTCTTTTTTTTTCTAGTTGTCCGATACCTTTATCAATGCAGATTCCCCTCAGCATGAAGAGAAAGTCTCCGGTTCTTTGTTGGCAAATCACGACTCTCGCGACCAATTTGACCAGCTCAATAACTCTGAAGACAAAGCACAATCTTTAAGGTATATTTGATACACAATATTTGATGGGACAAAACTTTACAAAAATCAAGATTTTAACCTCATTTTCTTTCTTAATATTGTCCAGTACCTTACTGCCCACCTTACCAAACAAGCTATTAATGCGCGAAAGTGGCAATGACGGAAACATTGAAAGCTCCAGAGCAGATGTTTTGCTTGGTGACGAGGAAGCATCATCTCCAGCTTCGTTATCGATTCAAACTCCTTCCACAGACAGGGGACTCCAACGACCTAACCATCAGAACTTATGCACAGCAAATCAAATATGTATTGCCATTGCAGCTTCAGAGAACGCTCGAATTTATTGTTCTATAGCAGCTGCCGTTTTAGTGCTCTTGTCATACACAGGATTCCCATTTCTGGGCTGGGGCTTTTTTAGGAGCATCACATGTTTCAGACCACTCTATCTGCTTCTGATAACCAATGTATCAATTGTGGTTGCGCGGCTTCTTCTAGCAAAACGAGGGAGAGAGGAGAGACAGACGAGTAGCAGTCCTCCTATTGGTGGAGATGGTACGATTGATCTAGTGACGAAAGCTCTTGAGTTAGGGTTGTTGATGAAGAAGATTGTTGGTGCATTGTTCATTGATTCCAGCATTTACGTGGTGGTGCTCGTATGTGGTCTTTCCGTGGCACAAAGACTTGGCTGGTAAAACTTCCTTTTGAAGTGAACCAAATGCATGTAAGATTACTGTCTGGTTTGACCCTATTTTCATGTTTGGCACGGTGAATTGTGTAGTACTCGAAAGTATTAAAGAAGAAAAATAAGTAAAGCACGTCATTAAATTGTCTAGGGCTAGTCTGCGTACCAAACAAACATGCTCTGTAGTTCCTCAATTTTGCTGTGAGCAAAGTTTTGCTTAAGTAGACGCTAGTATTATGCACGTGAGTTGTACGTCTTATATATATTGAATGAATGATATGCGTAATATTTTTGAAGTGCTAATACTATTTTTTTTAAGTAGTTGGCATAATTGATATTGTTAAATGAATAATTAAAATTGTATATATATATATATGAATAAAAGTTTTTATGAAATTATGTATATAATGTGAAAATGTTGAATAAGGGTTGATTACTTTTATTTTTCCATTTTGAAGTCGGTATGTTTCTCCTTTCTCAACCATGGGAAAAAAAATTTCAATTGTATCCTTAAACAACATAGCTTAGACGTTTCTCATCTGGAAACATTATTAAAAAAAACATATTAGTCTAATAGTAAAACTTCTTTAAGAAAAGTATTGGCTAGTTCTAACATTATTTAATAATCACCATCACACAAAATTAGTTTTGAAACTTCAACGGGGTCATTCTTATTGCTGTAGATCTTAATGGAACATTTTCGAAGTATGGATACTTTTATAATTCCCTTCTTCAAATACATTCAATTGTCTTATAAATATATAATTGCAATCTTTGTTTGGTGACATCAATTCTATAAATATGAAAACAAATTTAAGATATAACAACAAAAATATATATTAACAATTAACAAAACGGAAAAAGTTAATATTTTTTAAATTAAACTAACAACCTGACTCATTTTGTTGATCTATTGATGAATCATGTTAGTTTAGTAATTTGTTTATTAATTTTGGAAAAAACCATTTAGCAAATATATGAAATATCATACAAATATAATATCATCCAACACATCTTTATCAAGAATGTGATTGTCTTCAAATATCAATATAATGCAGGGACATATACCAATTATAAGTACACTTCAAAATTTGTTTAATACTGAAAATTGGGTAAATATGAAAAAAAAAAAAACTAAATTAATTTTATTTAATATAAAAATCAGTCAAAGACCAATACAAAGTGGTGGTTGTTCACGTTTCAACGAAATACTAATTGTCAAAGTTCAATATAACTGCACTTATGCTAATATCCCCTCATCTCTCCTAAAAGTAATTATTAAGTTATAGTTTAGTAAATAATAAAATAACTAAATAAAAACCATAAAATTAGAAATATTAAAAATATAAATCGTCAAGACAAAGATGAATCATAGTGCTTGAAAGAGATTTGGTATAATATAGATGTCCACCCAGACAGATCCACAAATTCATAAACATGAATAAAAAATAATGCATCTTGCAAGAATACGATGAGATAATAATATTGTCGGGCTTCCACATGCTTAGGACTCCTCAAATGGATGTATATATACAATTAAAATGATTCGTAGTAATAGATAAATCTAAATAGAAATTTCATACACTTAAATTGATATTAGAAATTAAGTCCTTGTTTGTTTCAAATTATTTTAACATAAAAATCAATTTTTTAAACCCTTTTTTTCAAAACATTGGGGCCCACTATGAGAGAAAGAGGTCAAAGATTGCGGCTACATTACTGTAGCAATGGTAGGAATTCTAATTAAAAATGAAAACAAACAGGGGCTAATAAAAAATATCGTCAAAGACCAAAACAATCATTTTTTTAAGAACTTGTCTCATGCAAATCGACTTTTCCAAAGTTCCAACGCCCAACATGAATACATTCATATGCATAATCATTTATTTAAATGAATTATTAGTTATAAAATAGACGTGCTCCCCCTTAGCAGAAAATTAAAAAAATGTACTCTTGATAGACTCTCCATATGTTCGTTCATCGTACGTTCTCTCTGTATACTGAAATTTTTAACTTGTTAACGTGTGTGTGGATGGTTTAGAATTCCAACACATATTATAGTGTTATAATAATTTATTTAGTTTCACATAATCATAAGAATATATTGGAAAATAATTGAGGATTTAAATGTGAAAATGAGCTAAGATTATAAATGTTTATTGCACTTATAATGTCGTGTAGTTCATAAAAATTTTAGTGGGAATATAATTTACCCATCATTTGAGATCTAGTTTTATCTAAACTTAGGTATCATTGGGAGTCTTATGTAACTATAAATTAAAACAACTTTTAAATAAGGGTAAATATAATATAAAATAAAATTGTATCAAATTATATAGTAACATTCTGTATGCATTAATTTTATTACATTAAATATGTGTGAAACAACAAAATGAGACAACCATTTAAATAAGGGAATATTGAGGTTTTTTTTTTTTTTTAGATTTGACTAATTCAGACGAGTGAAGAAATTTAAGTTATATTTTTATAATAAAAACTGTTAATAAAAATTAATATAGCATTAAAAAAATTAATTTAGGGAATTATTGACAAATGGAAAAGAAAATGACTTTTTTTAATTTCATGTTGAATAAATTGAATTAATATTATTAATTAATTATTAGCAAAACTACAATTAAATAAATGTATATTGAGCGTATAACTAAATATGTAAGGAATTAGTATTATTAATTAATTATTAACAAAACTAAAATTAAATAAGGGCATATTGGGTATATAACTAAATATGTAAAGGTAAATGGGTATTCAAAAGTTTTGTCCCAAGATTTCTTTCGAGTAATTTCATACTTCCAACATTTTTTGTTGATAGAAACTGAGTTGGATATTTCCATCGTTGATTGAGTCTATGATGGTTCAACAAAAAGGTATAACTTTGTTGCTTGTTTGGTGCAAGTTTTGTTAGCATGAGAATGTGTTATTGAAAATGAAGTTTAGAGAAATGGAGCCCAAACAAGGGCTTAACATCAAACAAAGCCCATATAGGCTAGGGAATTTAGGGTTCGTTTGATTGTAAAAGTGAAATTTGAGTGGAAAGAAAATGAATTTCAAGAAATTGAATTGCCTAAAATTATTTTCCTGAAAATTGTTCATTAATTGTATTTGATTAGTATAATTTTCCACGTGAAAAATATTGAAACTTTGATTATTTCACTTTGTTTTATATGGAAATTGTCCATTAAATGGATAGAATTTGTTACAATTGGGAATAAATTTTGTTTCGATTGCAAAAATTCCACAAAATCATTGAATTGACGTGTGTGTGAAACAAAAGCAAGAAAATGAATTGCCAAGAAAATGATGCCAATCAAACACTCATTTTGGAAAAAGATGGAATTCCATGAAAAAAATAGCCTATCAAACAGGCCCTTAGGGATTTCATCATAGAAAATGGATCAAATGCATTAAAATGGGAAGCAATAGCCCAACAATCCAGTGCTGAGCTCCAATGACAATTGCAAAAGAGACATTTGATACACTGAATCGGATGAACTAGAGAACAAACATATATTGACTCCTTGCTTATTAATCACATCCAAATCATTGTATCAAATATGCTCAAAAGTAATCATGCTAAGCAACCCAGAAGATTTAGGAATGGAATAGCAATTGTACATATATTATTGTTAACACACTGCGAACTGAATATTTTTAAGTGTATAATTATTGATTAACCAATTTCAAGAAAAATATATTATTTCCCTCTTAAACTGCAAATATGATCTTCCAGAGATTTTACCAACACAATTCAAGAGTTCAATACCGACAATCTCATTTAATCGAGGTCCGTATTTATGTCCAATAGTACACAATAACTGAAAAATTACCCTTCACTTCTCTTCCTTGATCTTCAGTCCTTTCCCAGTGATTATGATTCTCATATTAGGTAAAAAGGTGCAACTCCGTCCAAATGTCTAGCAATCACATGAAGTCTTCTTCAAGTTCTTGCAGGGACTTTTTAGTTGATGCTATATCCTTGTTTGATGTCATCTTTTCAGCTACCATCAAATTTTTGTAGCTTCTTAATTCAGCTTGTTTCTCCTTTTCGAGCCTCTCCAACTCTTCTTTTCGTTTCTGTTTAAAGAAAAAAATCATGTGAAGTAAAAATGGTTAGCAAGAGTGATATAGAGTAAGCCAAATAAACTAAAATATTTTGTTAAAGTTCTCGCATAGTAAGATATGCAGGATAAAGTATATGGTTGCTCGGGTCACGTGCTCTTCATGTTCCATGGAACCTGCCCCTAAAGTTCTGATATGTTTGGTTGTATAGATACACCGACATTTTCTTTATTCTATCCCATAAATATGCAAATATACTCATTTTCCAACAAGTTCTCGAAATTCTAACTTTTATTACCAAGCCTCCGTTTGTTTCTCATTTTTCATTCATAAAAATGAAAAATATGACCGATATCTATCACATTAAACCATCAATTTTGAATTTCTATTTCTTGTGTGGGGCCCAATAACGGCTATATTTTTTATTCTCAGGCCCTAAGATCAGGATACCTCAAACAATTTAACTAAGCGGACATGGACACCCCATCATATTATGCTACTTTCAGAATCTTCTACTCATTTTTTTTTTCTCTTGAGATTACTAACCTTCAAAATTCAGTTATCTACCTTGCATTATATCTTTTTTCACTAGGCCTCTTCAACAGAATAAAAACCTAACCCCCACGGCCCCACCACAACCCTCAGAAAAAAGGGAGAAAATGCTAGGTATACCCCCCTGCTTTAACCCTTATATGCTTGATAATTGCGTTTAAGAATGTGCAGCTGTAAAAGTCGAATGGCAGAGAGATAAATATAAAAACAATGACCGCAATGGTCCAACAAAGTAAGGTAGGATTGGCTGCTATAATTAGATAAACAATTAGAGTTTGAGATAACTTTCAAAAACTCGAAATTCAGCTGATCTTGATGTCTCCCACTGTTGAGTGTACTAAAAAACTCAGCTAGCCAAGATATTGATGCTTGGTAAGAAATAAATATGCACACTGCATTTAATTGGTAAATCAAGTAGGGAAAACATTGAAATGAACGAAAGCTTTTATTTAACTTCAATATAGATCAGGTTGACGATAACTGCAAATTGACCTTAATAATCTAAGCATGCTGCTAATATTAATAAATGTGCATTTATCATTCAACACTGGGGTTAAATGCTAAAATAGCCCAATGGGCTCATCTTCAGATTCCAGGATGGTTTCTGATAAATAGAAGTGTTGTTTTATTGTGATTTCTAGTGCTAAAATGCTCCAAGTCTCTTTCCTCAATTTAAACTTCCATTTTCATTAGTTTGCTTACACTAACATTTCACAACCAAGATACTTCTATCTTTTCTCCATGATCTGTGTTACCCTCATTAGTTTGCTTACACTGACATTTCACAACCAAGATAATTCTATCTTTTCTCCATGATCTGTGTTACACTCGGGCCAAGAGAAATTTCTATAGCATTTTTTACCAGACATCAAATTGACGAACTCAAAGTCACATACCTAGCGAATTTTGGCTGCCCAATATATTTTAAAGAAGTAATTAGTTGAGATCACTTGGGCTATGAAAATCAAATGAGTATGTACCTTACACAGCTAAAGTTAAATGAGAATTAATGTTACTCACCTTCTCCCTGAGATGCTGTTTCTTCTCTGCTCTTTCAGCTGCATTGACTGCCTCTCGTTCAGCTGAACACATAAATCATATGAATCAAGTGATACAATGCTAAAAATAAACAGGATAAGCCCGCCACTTAAATGATGCCTTGAACTAAAAGTGGAATGGGATAAAGGAAAGAAAAATTGGGGGGGTGGGGGGGGGGGGGTAGCTTTAATACAGGAATGACAAATGTACCTTTCAGATCAGGTGTCCTTTCCACCTTTGTCCTGTTTAACCGGTTAACTATCTCATTTATTCGCTTTTCCACTCTCACCGTACGAACCTAAACAAACGAACACATAAATTAACTGTGACAAAGTGTCCTGCAAAGCACATAAGACACTGCTTATACAGCCACAAGAAATGCATAACGAGCTGACCATTTTTGAGTTGTAGAAACCAACTTGCCCAACATCCATCGAAGCAGTTTTCTTAAGATTTTGCCAGGGGGTATAAACAATGTCAACATTGTTTACTTTGTTTCCTGAGAAGTAACAAAATCAGACTTTTAACTGTTGTGTGAGTATCATAAACAAAATAGATACATGTTATCAAAGGAGCAATCGGTCAATTGTTTCAGTACGGGCAGCCTAAAAATACTGAAATCAAATACAATTTTTTTTGTTTTTGTTTAAGATAAATCAAATAAAATCTTAAACATGTGATTCAGTTAAGTAACAGTCACCATCTTATACAAATCATAAATAATGTTTCTGCGACAGCGTAATAACCAAGAAATGAATGAAGCACTTGCCTTGAATAGAATTTGCTTTAACTAGTTGGGCACAATCTTCCAATACACCTTCTGATATATCATCAATGGTTTGACCCTTGCGCAGTCTCAGATAAACATGGGCTGAAGACATTTTGTCCACATGGAACCTACACAAAAAATGACTTTCAATAAAGCTCTCAAAGTTAATTAACAGAAACAACATACTAAGTGTCCATCTGGTGAAGGATTTGAAACCAGTGGATTTCAAAACTGTAGCCCAAATCCTTCCTTCTTGTTTGGATACCAACTTGGACTGGATTGGGGATTCAAAATCCATCCTTAAAATCTATGGATTTGATAATTAGTAGTTTTCAACTCCACTCCGTATTGCTGTCATCTGAAATCTCACCATCTGACCAAACTCCTGTACCCTCATTACAGATTCATTGTTAAGGCGAGTTTGCACATGTGCACATGCTCAAGACTCTAATGGCCTTCAAATGCTAAATGATGCAGTGCTAGAGGCTAAGATTCCTGGGTCTACCATCTGCAATCTTATCTTATGAGCAGAGATTTCACACCAGATATGTGCAAGCTCACTCTACTGCAGATGGCTCTTGGCTATAAATATGGTGTTTCATATATGGATTTGACTGGTAAACTGGAATCGTAGTTGCAGTTTTGTCTATTTTGGAACTTAATACCCTAGGTCATATTTTTATGATGAATTTGTTTGATCATATTTGGAAAGAGAACAGCATATGAGAGGGAATGAAGAATTGATCATGAGATAATTATCACCATCTTGTCAATGGTTATAGATGTAAATTAAAAAAAAAAAAAAATACAAAGAACCAATCACTAATTTTGTTAAAAAAAGTTATGTACCTTCCAAATTCAGCAATGTTCTGCAACCTAACAGAAACTGTAATGCACAGGCAACATATTATTCCTACTCTCTGCTAACTTCTTTTTGTGATTTATCGAGGTAGAGCATAAAGCTACAATCGAGATTTGGAAAAAATGTACAATTAACATAAGAAATCTCTCCAGAAAAGATATTAAGAAACAAAGGTCAACCAAATTGTTACGAAGATACCATATTTCTTCCTCTTCTCTGCCATAAATTAATTAAAAATCATATTCCACAAAAAAAAAAAAAAATCAAGATCTCCAGACCACAAAACAGCATATAAAATCAGAAAATAATAATTCAAAAATGAAAGTACCAAATGTCTTCGGGGAAACCATATTTGATGAGCTCTTCGTTCTCGTACTTGTCAAGGCCCATAAATATCGTGTAGTCTCCGGCTTCCGGTCGAGCCTTGAAGTAGAAAACCATCTCTTCAATTTCTCTCTAGGGTTTCGAAAAATTTCCCCAAACTTTCCAATTGAGAATTGGTAAGTACCCTTTTGGCCCGAGTTTTATGACTTGGGGGCTAAAATTGTGAATTTCTTTTTCGCGAAAAAAATTGTAGTATATTACATTTATGGCCCAAAAGTTTGAGAAATTAAATTTTTACCAATACCTTTTTTTATGGACACTTTAGGCACGTAGGTGTGGCGAAAATATGAATATTGTTTCACTTTAGTCTTAAATTTCTAAGAGAATTGAACTTCTTTTTGTTATAGGTTAACGATTTGGAAAGAACTTAAAGTTTCAGCCAACAGTGTTAGAATCGTATTTGTGAAATTCATCTGCATAAAATTAATCTTCAAACAGGATGTGGTAGAATCGAATGACAGCGCGAATTCCAATTAATCAATTGGCATGAGATTCATACCACGATGGGGGTATCTCAAGTAGGGAGCATCTATAGAAAAAGCGAGCCTAGTGATATAGTTCTCAATGAAGTATATGAGAAGGAAGTGATTATTGTTTGAAGGATAGCATTATGATCTTATCATCAAAACTTACTTTAGAGGAGAAATTCTTCGAAATATGATAATAAAAGTTGTACATCAACTGAATAAATGGTCGATCTTAAGTTAACTACTCGACGTGATAATTTAATTTAAGGATAGTATTCAAATTGTTACGATACAAAAGTTTTGTACTATACACCGTTTGATATATTATACAAAATTTTAGCTTTTACTATTCTTTGATGCTGTCGAGTTCTCTCCAATCGACTTCGCCAATGATGTTATGATTGCTTAAACTTTTATGCGAATATATATAATGTAAATAGCAAAAGAAAATTTCAAAAAAGCCAAAAACACATAGTAATTGGACCGACCATGAGTGGGTGAATCCATGCGGGCCAAGCAAAATGCGCATGCCTTGTCAAGCATCCTTTTATGATTTTGGATGTATTATTTTTATGGAATAACCATTTTCCATAGCATCATCTTTTAAATGGTGGTTATTGTGGTCCACCAAATCTCACTTGTGATATGTATACAAATACTCACCTATACATACACTAAGAGCCAGTGGACGACCACCGTCTGTTGACTCGACGATGGTTGACATCGATGAGTTCCATTTGTGAGAGTCATTCCATTAGTTGTTGGTTGTTGGCTTTCAGAATTTTTGCAGGTAACATATGAGTTGAAAGACTAAGGCCTTGTATGGGAGGGATTAAAATTGAAAATATAGTCGTTATTGTTGACTTTTATTAGACGAGTGGGACCCAATAACGATCATATTTTCAATTTTAATTGGCTTTTAATCCCTCCCGAACGGGGCCTAAATGTAAACAAAAAAAGGTATTTTTGCTTGAGTTAATTTCACTAATCAACGAAGTATCTTTGAAATTTCAAAATGATCGTTAAAGTATATTTCTACTCATATATTCACCAAAGATAATAATAGTTACAATAATGATCACTCGATTTCACCATTGATCGCTCATTTGTAGAGAAAATTGCAAGTAGGGTCTGTAGCACATCAGAGGTCCTCGCAAATTAAATTTTACTACGTTAAAATGGCATGTGGTTGACCGTTAATGGTGAGATTTGGGAGACTTATTCTTTCTTTTTAATTTCGTATTTTAGAGAGTGTTTGGTGTGGATTAAAATTAGATTTTTAGTAAATTGTGATAGAAAATTTTCAAATGTGTGGTTGAAAAAATGTGGGACCTATAAAAAATGTGGTTAATATTGATTGTTTGACTTAGATTTAGATTAAAATCAGATTTTAATTCGACTCAAACATGCCCTTAGTTTCAATTATAAATAAGAGCACGTAGCATTTTAATAAAAAAATAAATACATCGTGCACATGATTTAAGATTGTCTGGCAAAGCTGTTGTAAGTGGATTTTTTAGTAGTAGAACACTTTTGAGTCTTGACATCAAAGCTTTTATTAAGAAAAAAATGGTCATATGTTTGCTTGTGAATTAAAAAAGTATTGTGAATATTAAATTAACTTTTTTATTGTGTAAGTGTTTTTGTATAAATTTTATATTTATTTATTGGGTTAGAGTTAGACTTTTTAAATACATTAATGTGTATTTTGTAAATTTTAAATCTATTTTTAAATTACTTGGTCACATTAAAAGCTGAATTAGATATTTGTTAAAGAAGCTCAAATTTTTGGGTTTAATCTAATCAAAATAAGATAAATTAAAATGTCTTCTCTAATTTACCATTAATTCACATAGATTAATTTATATTCATCGTCCCAGAATGACATTTAACAATATATTAAGGAAATACATGTGATAGGAAGTGGTGCATTGAGGCGACCCTTGGGGGGTGCTGTGCGCGTCGTCGTCAAGAGTGAATATCCTTGGAAGAGGTTTCTCTAAAATAACCCTTTAAATCTATTTTTTTTGGTCAACAAATAATTTTTGATTTTAGCCGAACAACTAACATTTTAAACAAAATAGCTTTTGACTTTTAAACTTTGGAAAAGCCCTTCCAAGCACACCGTTAATATTGTATACAACTCCGTTAATATGGTACATATCGTGCAGAAGACTTGAATTCAATTTTCACCAATATTTATTCGTGAAAATTGCGCACTTCTCCTGCGTTTGATATGAAATGAATCGATCTATACTTGGAGGAGCATATTGAAAATTGATTAAATATACATTAATAAATGTGTCTCCTCTACAAGATAATTCAATATTAATTGTGAAATTTTCGATGACAATGGTACTGGATAATGATTGCACAAATAGAAATTTGTATATTACAATACTATACACACAATTTTTGTATGGTCGTACTAACAAAATTGTTGTTCCTAATTTTTTTATGACAAGTTCTTTTTCTTAGCATATTTTAAAAGTTGACCTAAACAATTAGTTGACTTAAATTATATTATTGTCTGCAGAATTGACCTGCTCCAGCCATTTTTATTCTCTCTAGCATGCCCACCTAATGTTCTTCTTGTCGTTGTGTCATCCTTGCGCACGTTCAGGAGAAATTATAATGAAGTTATGTAATATCACGTGTGAATAATAAATGTATAGATATTGTGAATTTATATTTAAAATTAAGGTTTGATTTTAACTTTAAATATAAAAAAATTGTAATGTTTTTGCCAAACACGCACTAAGCGTGTTATGAATTCTGGGTCGCAAGATAATGACGACAATAAAATATACAAGAAGAAAATAAACACCAAGATTTACGTGGAAACCCGTTACGAAAAAAATCACGAGCAGATGAGGAATAATCAATTGCAATTGTGTTTACAGTATCAAGATCTCAATGCTCTCAATTGAATCTAAACTCTCAAACTCTCAAGATATTGTTGAATCTCTATATGTGATGATACAATGTGAAATATATATATATATATAAGAAGAAGTCATGAAATCCTGAAAAATTGGAATTAAAAACCCCATAGTGGTGTCGAGGTTTTAGATGAAGAATAAGTCATGAAATCCGAAAAAACGGGAATTAAAAACACCACGAGCACCACCTCCGGGCACCGGGCGTTTTTTTTTTTCCCAAGTTGTTTTCTTTATCTCAAAGTCCTTTTCCAAGCCAAACTTCCAATTCTTGATGAAATTTGATCTTCATTAATTAAGACTTTCAAAACCCAAACTTCTTCTATTCAACTAAATTCAAATTACATAGAATTTGGGTCACACCACAACAAAGCGTCAAAACTCTAGTTAGATGATCATTGCACCAGATGTGAACATTTCAATATGTATTTTCAGCACCCGCATCTGTGAAAGGTTTTAGGCGCAAGATGAGACAAGTCCATTGATACGTGATTTGATTTCGTACTAATGTAGTAGTGTACCAACGAAGGAAACAATTCCGATTTCATTGAAGTTATATACTAGAGTAACCCGATAAATTAGGATGTGATGTTTAAACATAATCAATTTTTTTCGCAACATACGAATTTATGACCGCTGGAGACTCCTTTCCCGGGTTGGATGGAGTTGTACGACGATTAAGAGAGTCCATGTCCATTTAAACACTATTCAGGTGCAAAAACTCAGTTGGCAATTCCATGCTGCAATCAGTAGAGATGAGGGGGAATTTTCAGTTTACATATTAGGGTTTAGAAAAAGGTTTACTTTGAGAAAAAGGAAAAATCTATATATATATAAAAACAGAAGTGCCGTCAAAAAAAATTTCCCTCCAAAATGTACTTTCCTCTTATGGAATTCTAATTAAAGTCCGTCTACCCATTAGTCAAATATTACAGCATGCTTTTATTGATAGTAACAATTTCATTTGTTGAGTTTTGTGTTCATTAAATCATTCTTTTTTAAAAAAAAAAAATGTTTGAAAATCGAAAAGTCAATATAACCTGCCTTTTATATATAAACTTCTTTGGATTATTATCATTTTAAACGTTTAAGTTGTTTTGTGTGTGCTAATTACATTATTATTATGGTTTTGAAACTTAATTAATATTATTATTATTATTATTATTATTATTATTATTATTATTATTATTATTATTATAACAGTATTCGTGAAATGTGTGTCATGTTAAATACCACGTTAATATGGTGCAAGTAAATATAAATTACTGAACAAAGGCCGTTAGGCATGGTTGCCGTTAGCCATGGTTAGCTCAAATCATGGATTAAAATTCTGAGTTATGAAACCCAGTAGATATTTAGATGCCCAAGTAATTAATAATTATTAATAGTAAAATGAGGTAAACCAATGTTACGAAAGTTGTTCTGTATTAATTATTTCTATTTTTTCTTTAAATTTGATTTGCACATAAAGAGGTAGAGTGACTGTTCGTTTTCCGAGTAGGGACGTGCAACCTTTTTGAAATACTACAATTTTGTCAATATTTTACTTCAAAATCCCTCATTCTACTCATTGCTCATCATTTTAGCATTGTAAACAAGACTTCAAATTTGATTTATGCAAGCACATTTACAAGAAATTTGAAGACTTCGTTTTCTATTTGTCTCGAGAGAATTATTTTTGCGGGTGCAACATTTTTGTGAGTATATCGTTCAAGTCGCAGTCCGGGTGACATTCTAGCAATTCTGTTTCGAATACATCTGTTAATGACCTTTTTTTTTGTTTCATGATTTTAACTTTTTTTCACTTTTTCTACCACGTCGAAGATAGATAAGTGCATATGGCACCGATATTTGATCTTATGCGAGATATCAACGTCACGAAGACTAATTAGGCGCTAAAAGTGCGTGTTATCCGTGTTTACGAGCTGCCAAAGATCACAAATCCGAATGAAACATATAGCTTGGAGTTCATTTCGCATGACAGTGAAGTAAGTTTTCCTATCACATTCCAAACTTTACATGTGGATCTGGTATTAACATATGTAATGCAACATGTTAATTGCAGATTGAAATTTAGGATATGAAAGTGAGAAAAGAATTATAAATATGGCATAAAATAAATTGCTAAGGTATAATTTGTATTCTTTTCGTCAAGAGGTATAATTTTCTGAAAATTATAAATTTGCTACTATAAGCCATGGAAGAAAATGTCTATATGTTTTTTTAAATTTGAAGATGAATATCAGTAAAGGAAAAAAAATAATAAGAATAAAAAATTAAATTAGTACTTTGTAAATTATCAAGTAATTATTTTTCCACTATAATTTTTTTTCAAGATGAAATGAGATATGATCGAAAAGCATTGGTGGAAGAACACAAGAACGTGGTCTCTAATTTGACAATTGAGCAACGACATGTTTATGACACAGTGTTGAATTCAGTTCAATCGGATAAAGGTGATTTTTTTTTGTTTATGGTTATGGAGGTATAGGGAAGACCTTTGTATGAAAAACTTTATATGCGACTTTAAGATTAAAAGCAGAAATTGTATTCAATGTGACGTCAAGGGTAAAGTATCGTTACTTTTGGACAGTGGTAGAACTCCACATTCAAGATTTGCGATACTGCTTAATCCAAATGAAAATTCCACGTGCAACATTAAGCAGGATAGTCCTCTCGCGAAATTGATTGTTAGATGCAAGCTTATAATTTGGGATGAAGCGCCTATGATGAACAAATATTGTTTTGAGGCTTTGGATAGAAGCATGCAAGGCATTTTGAGATTCAACAATCCACAGAGTATGGAACTACCTTTTGGAGGAAAAAGAGTTGTTTTTGGAAGAGATTTTCGACAGATCTTGCCTGTGATTCCAAAACGAATTAGACAGGATATTGTGCTTGCAGCTATCAATTCATCACATGTTACGTGACCTTCATACGCCTGAGTTTTTGAATGGAATTAGATGGTCTGGTGTGCCCAACCATGAATTGAAATTGAAGGTCGGCACTCCTGTTATGCTTTTACGCAACATAGACCATTCCGCTGGCTTATGCAACGACACAAGATTGATTATTACGAGGCTCAGAAGTCATGTTCTGGAAGCAAAGATTCTCGTTGGAACTAATGCAGGTCATAAGGTTCTTATCCCTAGAATGACGTTGACTCCATCTAATCCAAGGCTGTCATTCAAGTTTCAACGAAGATAATTTCATCTTATTGTATCATACGCAATGACAATCAACAAAAGTCAGGGTCAATCGCTATCTCATATTGGTTTGTATTTGAAAAAATCAGTTTTTAGTCATGGTCAGTTATACGTTGCTATGTCTAGAGTTACAAATCATAAAGGGTTGAAGATTTTGATTTGCGATAAGGATGACGGACAAGATAATTCAACGACAAATGTGTTTTCAAGGAACTTTTCCAAAATTTGTAGTAGTTGGAACATCGATTTAATTTTTTTATGACAATTGTAACGCATATATGATACTTATTTCATATACTTTTATAACAACCTCAATAATCATTTTTAAGTCAAATGAAATATTTAATCTCAACGTTTATAAATTTATTTTTTTAGTACAATATCCGTGCATCGCACGGGTGACACACTAGTTGGAATATAAAAAGGAAAAAGAGATGAATTCTGGTGGAATTGTGGGATCAGAGGTGATTTTTGTTTTATCATCTCCATTTATAAATATCACTATTGAGATGAATAGTAAGGGGAAAGATTTTGTAGCGACCGAGAACTTTTGAATAATATAAAATTAATTCTCGAAAAACGTGTCGCTCGACTTTAACCCTAATTTTTTAAGAAATAGCACGTTCGTCTAGCCGTTATAGATGAATTTAAATTATTTCGAATCGAATCGAATATTGAGTAATTATTTTTATTTCAATTCGGATTTATTTTATTTGGATCCAATTTTAATAGTTTCAAGTCCAATATTTAGAGCCCAATATTTATTGTCCAATAATTATAATCCAATTACATAAGCCCAATGTTTAAGCCCAATTATATAAGTCCAACACCTTGAATTTTAATTCTTAGCCCAATTCATTTAAGTCCAATCAATTGAGTCCAAATCCGAATTTATTTATTTTAGCCCAATTAGAAAACCCTTCACCCCAAATGCTAGGCCCAACTATTTCCTAACCCAATTACCCACCTAGGGAATTGTGCCCTAATTCCCACTATTCATATACCAACTTCATCCATCCTCTCCATTTCCAAACAATTCACGCACCCAAGCAATCCATTTTGGTAAGAATCCCCTCCCTCATTTTTGGAAATTCTAGTTGATGCTAGAAAATCAATTTCTAGCATCAACAACAATCTCTGACTCACTTTGATGCTAGAACAATTTCTAGCATCGGCAAAACTGGAAAATTCACCATCACCAAATCAACCCGGCCAGCATGCACAATGCGGCCCGACTCCACCTGACCTCCCCTTATGAGGTCTACTGCAAGTCACAACACCATTCACCAAACCATCAATGCAATCACCATCTCCAAAACCATAGCCAAAACACCAACCCATTGCAAACCCAGGTTCTGCGGCCACCCACAAGTGCGGCCTCAACCTAAGCTTCGAACACCGAGCTACGACCGGCCCCTACGCAATTCACCTCAAACCGCTACAAAAAAACCAAAGAAACGGGGAAGACTCAAGACTTACCATTTTCAGCTCACCCAGCACCACCACCACATCCAAGAAACGCCAAACCACCATTTCAAATCAAAGAAAGAAATCAAGATACCGAAAACATCGTTCAACAGAAAACACCAAAAGTCGAGCCCCAAACCGAGAGCACAACCGAAACCAGCGGCCATCTTCACCCCAAAATCATCACCAAACCACATCCATTTCACCACCACACGACCACCATCCAACTGCAAATACCCAAACTCAAATCATTCCACAAAAATCGAAAACAAGAAACCCATATTAACTTACCTTTTTACCGAACAAAATCGAGCCCTAGCCGTCGATTGTGTGCCCAAAACACTCAAAATAAACCCCCAATCACCACCCCCTATGGTCGGCGCCACCACCGCCGGCCGGTGGTGGCGAGATTCGAGGAAAGGGGCGAACCCCCCCCCCCCGTCGCTTGCTCTCTCTCTGTAATGAGAGAGAGAGAGAGAGTAATGAAATGAAATTTTTTTATTTTGATTTTGTTTTGGTTTTTGATTTTATTTGGTTTTTATTTGATTTGATTTTTATTTTAGATTTTTGTTTAATTTTGATTTTAGAGAAACCCTAAGCCCCAAAGTTTTAAAATGTTTATTTAAGTCTTTACAGTTTCCATTATTTTTAAAACAGCCCTTAAGTTTAAGTGTTTTAATTTCAGCCCTTACATTTCTTATTTTCAGTTTAGAAGTTATTTAATTTAGTCCCTAGTTTATATAAGTTATTATTTCAGCCATTTAAGTTTTAATTTCAGTTTTAAAATATTTACAGTTTAGTCCCTAACTTGTAAAATTTATCATTTCAGCCCCTAAACTTTTATATTCAATTTTAACAGATTTACAGTTTAGTCCTTAACTTATAAAAGTTCAATTTCAGCCCTTAAACTTTTATTTTCAGTTTCAATAGTTTTCAATTAAGTCCCTAGAGTTCCTATTTTTCACATTTAGCCACAATACTTTGAAAATAATATTTTTAGCCCTTAGATTTGTCAAATTCAATTTAATAAATTTTCAATTTAGCCCCTAAACTTTATTTTATCGTTTTAAGCTATTTATTTCAGTTTCTATAATTTTCAATTAAGCCCTTAAACTTAATTTCAACACTTTAAAACTTTAAAGTTCGAAATACTAATTCAAACTTATTTCCTATTTTTGGCTAGACGATACGTACGAGCAAGTAGGAGCTTGAAGTTATTTTTCCGCTCACTTTTCACACAACTCGAAGTTTTTGAGGTAGACTCGCCACCATTAATTAGTTTAAATTATAATTGCATGCTTTATGTGAATTACGTGATTTATATGCTTTATGCATAGGATGAGAATGTGTCATATGCGATATATGATATTGTTATGCTTGCCATAACTTATATGCTTAATTGCATGAGAAAGAAAGAAAGAAAGAATCTCTTATGAGATAAGAAAAGAATGTTATGCATAACTTATGTGCTTCATCCGCACAAGAAAGAAAGACTACCCACAACCCATATTTTTAAAGAGCCTATGATTTCCAAGAAAATGAACCAAAGATGATATCACGTTGTATATTGCATGAGTGTGTTTTCAATTATTCTATAGATTAATTATCGGCGATGAGTCTACTGAGTATTTCTTCGAAATACTCATTCTGCTATTTTTAACAATATTTGCAGACTTCGGAGACGATCGTGATTGATCCGGTAGTGGTGGCATAAAAATTTGATTATCGAAATTATTAAATTTTCGAATTTATGTATTGAAACATTGTTAACGTGTTTTTCGTTTCCGCTATTCCAAAACTTGATATTTAGATTTTGAACAATTATCCGATGTATTTTAATTGCCGACGTAGTTTCCAATTGCAAATGTGATTTTAAAATTAGGTCATTTCCGCAAAATTGATTGACAAAATTAGGGCAAAAGACGATGACGTGGCAATCCGGGTTAACAGAACTCGGGGCGCTACAGATTTGGAAGAAAATTGAAGGGGGTAGAGGGGAAATTGAAGGAAATTTAAGCCATAGAAAGACAATTAAAAACAAAAATAAACTAACGAAACCATTTTCCAAATTAAGGAGAAAATGGGAAAAAAAAGATGATGCCTATCAATTTTTCGATCAATTTTCATTACAAAGAACATAAACTTGAAAATGTCTTTGACTCTTTCCAGCTCATATACCACGAAGGATCTCTTTCATCCCATGAGTTGAGAACGATTCTTGCAACCCGAGGAGCACGACTTTTGTATATTGGTTATCAGCTTTGATCATCGAAGATCGATGTCTAGACATCATACTTGTAGAGGTTCTCGAATCTCATGTACTCATTCCACTTTATTTTTCCAGTCATGTTTGAAATACCAACTCTACCTGATGTTCAATAAAGGTAATTTACCTACATAGATGGCACTAACAAGTATTTTAGATGCTAGAATGAAAATTATTATAACGCCCTTTCCATCAAAATGATGATCTTTCTTACAAAGCGTTGCCCTAAAAAAACACAGCAATAGCTGCAACAGCAACAAAGTAAAGAGCTGTTACACAAATTCCAAAAAATGACAATTTAAGTTGCATTCCAAAAAAACCTTTTTTTTAATTCCCAAAAAAGGCCGCACTTGTGTTTCGCGGGGTCTAAGGCGAATTTCAAAATTTGGGCTCCGAAATCATAGGGATCCTGATGCACATAGATACAAGGGAACAATACATAAATCCTATAAATAAGAATCACATTTCAAAAATAACAAACTTAAAAAATCTTTTCAAAAATCAGGTGTTAAATCAATTAATTAAATATTTTTAATTATAATATAATACAATTATCCAAATTTATTAAATTTCAAATCTAAATCTCTCTCTACTCTCTATCCTCTCCCTACCCTTTCTCTCCATCGGAGGCGGCATCTACTTCGGCGGCCGCTCCGACGACAGTTCCGGCGGCCGCTCCGGCCACTATTCACGATTCCTGTGACAAACTGCTTTAATTACCACTCCAAAATATTTTCAGAATTTCAGGTCACAATTGGTTCCAATTGGTCACAGTTGGTCACAAGTGGTCACAGTTGGTCACAATTAATTAGTCACAAACGGTCACGATCAGTCACAAATGGTCACGATCGATTACAAACGGTCACAATATTCTCCCTTTCCAACAATGATTTTGACTCCACAATTCCTGTGTGGTTATTCAATTTAACTAGCCTGAAACGCCTTGATTTCAAATCGATCAATTTAACAACAGAGTTGATGGTGACATAACGGAGTTCATCGATGGCTTGTCTGAATGTTCAAACAACAGGCTGGAGACACTGGATTTGTGATTCAGTAAATTGACTGGAAACTTTCCCAATTCACTTGGCAACCTCAAGAATCTGATATATCTTCGTCTCTGGCACAACTCTTTCGGAGGTTCAATTCCAAAAACAAATGAGCAGAAAAATCCAGTGAGTTTTGGAGAAGTTGTTTCCTTGGAAGTAGTCGACTTATCTGAAAACTTGTGGGAAGGTTTCATAACAGAAGCCTATCTTAAGAATCTTCCCAGCTTGCGTGAACTATCAATTGGTCAATTGCAGAATTTAGGGGTGTAATGTGACTCTGAGACAGAAGAGAACTAAAGCATCAAAAGCAGGCTGCAAGAGCTCATTATTGGGATCATCAGCACCTGAGACCTCTAATGCAATAGATGCTTCAGACAAGTCCCAGTTCCGCTCCATTTCTGTTCCACAATTCAGAGCTCGACTAGCAGATGCAAATGTCATTGCTATGGTTGTCAAAATGACGGTGACTGGAACAGGTTCCAGCAAATAAGCAAGTTCCCACAAAGACTTCATGTCTGAAATTGTCAAAAATTAATGAACTCCGCCGGCAGAGAAAAAGAGAGTAGGTGAAGATGAGAGAGAGTGAGGGAGACGGAAGTGATGAAATATCAACCACCGCCATTGCCACCACCTGCACCAAAACCCGCCACCACTTCCTCCAAGCCACCAACTCGCCACCATAACCACCACCACAACAAACCACACACACAATTTAACAGATTCTTCCAACCACCATGTATATTCGCACAACCACCACCACCACCACCACCACCATCCTACTACCCTCCATCGCATCATCATTTCACCCAAATCAACATCCGCACAAACATAGTGTCGAAGCGCTGTTTGGCGCGACTGACGACTGCTTGCAGCAGCGACGTCGACGGCGACGTGACGAGCAGCATTAGCACACCCGGCGGCACCACTGTGCGTAGCGGCTGCTTTTTGCAGCTGAAAGAGAGGGAGAGAGAGGGTAAAGTGTGGAGAAGAGAGGGAACAGGGCAGGCGAGAAATGATTTGGGGATTTTGGATTTGGGGGTGGGGTGCGTTGTATTGGGTGGTAATTTAATTTATTATTTTAATTAATCTAATTTATCACCTGATTTATGAAAAAAAAACTTAATCTTCTTTTTTTTGAAATATAATCTTTTAATACAGGTTCTCGGGTAATTTTCTCTAGATACAAATGGTCCAATGGGAGCAAGAATTTCCAGGAACATTTGGAACATTTCGTTTCTGAGCATTCAAGAATTGTTTTTGATCCAATCCGTAGGAATCAATAGAAAAAGCAAATCCCTTATAATACACCAGATCCGGCTCGGTTATTGATAGAGTGAATAGATCTGCCATTTCTTGAAATCTCTCTTCTGATTCAAAATCATATATATATATATATATATATGTATATATATATATATGTATGTATTATTTTTTTTATTTTTTTGCATTCATAAAAGTCTTATGGAACTAAATTTGTTACTTAAAATCAGTGTTCTAAAATGCGTAATGTGTTACAATGCTTCGAGACCGAGAATCAAGAATTACAACTTTAGGCGTGTCAATACGAAGAATAAGCGCCATAATGCGTTTTGTATTTTTAAGGTATTAAATATATTTTTATATAAAAAAATAGATTTTTTAATAAATCATCAAACCAAGATTAGTGTTTCTATTCTACAATATGGTTATAAGATATTTATGAAACCAAATTTGTGGAAAAAAAATTATGTCCAAACGATCTATTAACAAAAAAGAAAAGAAAAAAAAAATAACGAATGATTATCAATATTTCTAATTTATCTATAGTGGGAGAAGATTTCCTTCCATTACATGTATGGTATACACTTCGCAGTCATAATGAATTCAATTTCACATAAAATAGGATATAAGCTTTTTATCTACAAAAATGATTAAATTTTACACACTTTCTCACTTTACACAAGATCACTTCATCACAACCTTTACAAAAAAATTGTTATTGCAACAACAATAACGATATATTATCTAAAGTCATAAATATTTTCATAATGTAACAGTAAAATGGAAAAAATTAAATTACATCATATTTAACCATATATTGCATCCAATTATCCTATAGAAGACACAAATGCATATTAATTAATAATAGATAATAAATCGAGAAAAAAAAATTCAATCTCACACACAAATCAATGATCCGATCAACAGACAATTGAAAAATGTAATTGAATTTAGAGACAAAATTATACAATAATCAATTAAATATATAAAATCTATCGGTCAATGCAATTAAAAAAAAAACTAGGGTTAATAAACGATCAGATCAATAAAGACGTGTAACGATGCATAAATATATACTGAGGGGATGTTACACAATGGAATAAATATTCCTAATCCAGACACTAATTTGTGATTTGCAATATCATTGTTAAAGAAGGCTCATTGTTTGGAGCAACCGAATATGGGTTTTTAAAATAAAGAACGAAGCAAATTTTTTTTTTCGGGCCCCTTAAAGAGCTGGGCCTAAGGCAACAGTCTCTTGGGCCTCTCCTCAGGTCCGCCTATGACCATCAGGAATTGGAAATCATTTTAGAAGGTAATACTCTACCACTGAGGAAAACATCGTTGGTAAGGTGGCCGTGACACTTGAAACCTGAAAACCAAAAAAAAAAAATGGAGAATTTTTCGCGAATTGAACTTTTCATAACAAGAAATGCCAAGAGTGATCGGGATCTGCAGCACGGTGAGAAGGTAATTCGCACGGATTCATAAAGAAAATGTTATCACGATTATGTGCTTAAAAGTTAATTTTCTAGAAAGTTGAGTTTATAAGCACACATACCTGGAGCAAGTTTACAACCCAGTATTCTGCTTAACGTGTGGCTGTGTAATTCTGTTCCAATTTGAAGCCAGTGAATTCTGTTGGGAAATTATTTAATTTCCCGTGATGGGCCGACATATGTAATTAATTGTGTATAAATGCTATCTTAAAGTTAAGCCCAAAATTAAAGTGATCTAATAAAGAATTAAGTAATTGGGCTTTAAGCATCTAATTAAAGTGTGGGCCGGACTATATGTGTAGAGACCGGATCCATTAGGGTTTTGTATTTGACGATGGGCCGAATACATATGGAAATATATAAAGGGTTATGGTCCCCAATTCATGTGTGATTTTCTCATTCTTTGTGGCATCCCATCAACACAAGAATACAAGAGAAAGCATATGAAGAGGAAGATCCATAAAACCCACAATCAGGAATTAAGATGGAGATTTGAAACAACCAAACTGAAGATTTACAGATCCAGATTCAAGATTCATTGTTCAAGTCAGAAATCAATTGATTAAGGTATGTTCCGCGTTAATTCAGTTTCTTGATGGTTTGACATGAAGATCTTGGCAAGATCATAAAGTTCAAGTTTTAATAAAGTTCTAACAAGTGGTATCAGAGCCTATTCATGTTAAATCATTGGGAATCAAATTTTTAATTTGGTTGTTGTATATTTTCATGATTTCAAATTTAATAAATTCGGATTTAGATTTATTAAATTTGAATTCGGTTGATTTTTAAGATTTTCAGAATTTCAGTTTATAAAAAAAAAAAAAAAAAAAATTTTTAGGGGCGGCGCGTGGTGTTCTCGGCACGCCTTTAGACTCAGTTAGGTAAAGAATAATTCGGGGGCTGGAGTGTCAGTGTTCGCGTCGTAGCCATGGCGGCTTACTCACGTCGCCGAGAACAACGTGACCATGTCGTTTCAGAATAGTCAACTGTGACCGAACGCTCGGCCAACAAGCTTCACGAACAGTCATTCGTTAGTCACGGCCATGGGTGGCGGGATCGGATTCCCCGCCACATATGGCCCAGCGCGCCGTTCGGCGCCGCCAAAGGTTGGGTTTGAAGGGTTTGGATTTTAGGGTTTTGGATGAATTTTGGAGGCGGGGGCTTGAGTGGAAAATTTGAAGTTTTCAGGTCCTTGGTTGCAATTTCAAATTAGGGTTTTATTTTAAAGTTTTAGCCCCTTAAGTTTAAGGTTTTGGTGTTTCAGTCCCCTAAGGTTATAAATTCATCCAATTGGGCCTTTAAAGTTACGGGTTTGATAATTCAGTCCCTCAAGTTTCAAAATTAATTATTTTGGACCATTAAAGTTTTAATTTTAATGTTTAGGCCCCTACAGTTTGCAATTTTGGTTATTTAGCCCCTAAAGTTTAAAGTTCATTCAAGTTGGGCCTTAAGGTTATGGATTTTAATAATTCAGCCCCTGAAGTTTTAAAATTAATTATTTTTGGGCCATTTAAAGTTCTGATTTTGCAATTAAAGCCTCAAAGTTTTTGATTTTGTTCTAATTGGCCCCAAATGTTTTAAATGTTTAAAATTTGGCCCCTAAAGTTTTAAATAATTAATTTTTGACTCCTAAAGTTTTTCAATAATTAATTTTTGGATCCCAAAAGTTTTCAATAATTAATTATTGACTCCTAAAGTTTTTTTTTTCAATAATTAATTTTTGGATCCTTAAAGTTTGAATAATTAATTTTGACTCCTAAAGTTTTCCATAATTAATTATTGAGCCCTAAAGTTCTGGATTATTATTTCTGGGTCCCTAAAGTTCTGAATTATTAACCCTAGGCCCCTAAAGTTTCAAAATAAAATAAAAGAATTAAGGATTGACAATTATAATTCAAATTTTGGTATTTCTTTTGGATTACTAATTTTTCTAAATGAATTGATTGAAACAACATGTCACCAAAGTGACCTCTCTTGCCTAGATTAATTTATTTGGAATATTAGAAAGGTTGTGTGTACGTAATTCATGCGGGTATTTAACGCCCAAAGGAAGGTTAATATTTGGCCGAATTATTTACATACCTGTGGTAATAAATATGTGACAATTATAAGGTTTCATTTTATGTGAACAATAAATCGGTCCAAAGATAGGTTTATTGTTTGACATGGTTTATTGTCAATATTTGATTACTACACCAAGAGTACCACTTACAAGTTGATATTTCATTCAAAGACTAAATATCAATGTTGTGCCTTGGGTCTCTTTGTGATGGGTTTTACCATTATTTGAATTGATTAATTGTTTAATATGGATTCTTATGTGAACATGTAGATTAAGTATTAGTTCTGCTCAAGCTTAATCCATCAACTTCCACAATATCTCGCAACATCAACTCCATTCCCCGTGCTAAATGGAACCAACTATTAAGGATCGGAAAGAGAACGTTATGGACTGCTTCTTGGCCGCATGAACTTAGACCTTGCGTTAAGGACCGAACAACCCGCCGTACTTACTTCGGATAAAAGTTCTCGTTGATGAAAACAAGGACTTTAATAAGTGGGATTGTTCAAACCGCATGAGTCTTATGATCATGAAGCGTAGTATTCCGTAATCATTCTGGGCGCCGTGGTCCGATAAGGTAATTCATCGCTAATAAATTTCTTGTTGAAATTGAAGAAACGCTTTGCAAAGAGCGATAAGGCTGAAACTAGTACGCTTTTGGCATACTTAGTTTCACTAAGGCATAAAATCAAAGGAAATATTCGGGAGTACATTATGGAGATGTCTCATATTGTTTCAAACTTAAAGGCTCTAAAGCTTGAGCTATCTGATGATTTGCTCATGCGCGGTTTTAATTTCTATTCCTGCACAATTCAAGGTCAGTTATAACTGTCAAATGGATAAATGGACTCTATATGAGCTCATTTCATATTGTGTGCAAGAAGAAGAAAGGCTGAAGCAAGAAAGGACTAAAAGTGCTCACTTGGCTAGTACCTCTAAGGACAAGTTAAAGAAAAGAAAGAATAAGAAAGCTGCATTCGGTTCGGTTCTAAATTAACAACGAAATAAATTTAGTTGTAAATTTTGTGAAAATTTGGGATATATAAAGAGAGATTGTGCTAAATGCTACGCTTGGCGTGTGAAGAAAAGTACATTTCTCACTTTGGTTTGTTTTGAGGTAAATTTAATGTCAATATCAAGACACACTTGGTGGATAAATTTCGGTACCACCACTTACATAAGTGTGTTTATGCGGGGTTGTCTGAGCTGCCAAGCCAATTGATGCTGAAAGATTCATCTATCTGGGGTGATGACAAATCAGTTAAGGTTGAGGCTTTACGGAATTTAGGTTATCATTAAAGACTGATTATTATTTGAATTTGAAAGAGACATTTACGGTACCGTCATTTTGGATGGAATTTGGTTTCTATTTCTACATTGGACAACTTTGGTTACTCTTGTTCAATTAGAAATAGTCAATTTGATCTTTTTCTTAATTCAAATATTGTGGGTGTCAGTTCTTTATCCGGTTACGATAACCTATGTTTGCTTAATACGGTTGCCTCTTATAAAGAAACCTTGTATATGGATTCACGTGGTATTGAACATAAATTAACCAATGAGAATTCTGTTTTGTTATGGCACAAGGGATAAGGCCACATCTCTCAAAAGAGAATGGAAAGATTTGTGTCAGAAAGAATTCTTGATCCCCTTGATACTTTCAGACTTAAGTGAATTATATTAAGGGAAAACAAACAAACATAAGGAGATTAGGTGCCAATAGGACTTCAGATGTCTTAGAACTAATTTATACTGATATCTATAGATCATTCCCTTCGGCTTCTTGGAATGGTCAACAGTAATTTATTTAGTTCATAGACGATTTTTTCTCAATATGGCTACCTATATTTCATCTATGAGAAATCCCAAACACTGGACATGTTCAAAGCATACAAGACTGAGTTCGAAAATCGACTCAGTAAAAGAATTTAAAGAAGTCAAATCTTACCATAGTGGTAAATACTATGCCAAGATATGACGAATCAGGAGAACAATGTCCAGGACTTTTTGCAATATTCCTAGAGGAATGTGGAATTTACCCACAGTACATCAGGATCCTCCTAGGTTTAAAGCACTAAAGATCAGCCTTAAAGTCTCAACAAAGTTCCAAGTAAAGTAATTGTTAAGGGGTTACAAATTTTTAAAGGTCCCACTACCAGGTCAATTTTCGAAACGGAAAATGTTCGATTTCTTGAGGATGTAGAGTTTGTGAGGGGAAATAAGGTTATAAGGTTATGATTTTGTCTTAGATGAAGAATATTTATATATTCCTTCTGTTGCAATTGACAATGAATTGGTTCAGGGACAAATTCTTGCTCCAGATCTTGTTCAAGAAACAATTTCGGATCAAGACAATATTACAAAATCCCCCATACACAATCAAGAGATTGTTCCAGAAAAATAAACTCAACAACCTCAAGAACAAATGTCATTAAGGAAATCCACTATAAAAGAAGAAAGACAATTCTTGATAACTTTATAGTCTTTCTCCAAGAAAATAAGGATGACATGGATTGACGAAAGAATGACTTATCAATCAACTTTCATCAAGCCATGCAAAGGAATAATTCTAAAGAGTGGATTGATGCCATACATAAAGAGATTTTCTTCGGTTTCTATGAAAACTCTTTTAGGACAATTATGGCTTCTGTAACATATTTTGGTCTTAAGTTGCATTAGATGGTTTACAAATTAAAGAAATCCATCTATGGGCTTAAGCTGGTTTCCCGAATAGGTATCACAATTTTATCAAATAATTATCTCATTTGGTTTCGAGATACATTCAATTGATGATTGTGGATATCACAAATTCAGTGGGAGTAAGCAAATCTTTGTGATGCACCTTTTGTATTAAGGATATAGATACACAAGAATTGTTCTTGGTGTATTTTTGGGTAATCACAAAAGAGTTGTATCAATAAGGTTCTTAAAAGATTTGTAATGCAGATATGAAAATCAAGTAATACCCCTACAATTAAGGGAGACATATTTAGTCTCAATTAATGCCCCAATGATAAATTTAAAGATAAAGGATATACATCAAATTCTCTATGCTTTGGCAATTGAGAATTTAATGTATACTCGGGATAGCACACATCCGGATATAGTATTTATTATTAGAATGCTAAGCAGATATTTAATTAACTTGCGATGGAAATTTGGAAAGCAAATTAATCGTGTTATTCGGTATCTATAGAGAACAAAGGATTACATGATCACATTCAGAAAATCGAGACCAATTGGAGATCGTTGGATATTACGATTTTGATTATGGAATTTGACCGTAAAATATTGTCACTAGGGTCGCATATTTTGGATAGAAATGAAAGACCACTTAAGTTATTTTGTGACAATAATGCCTGTATTCCAATAGGAACATGATGATGTCAAAGTTTATAGACATTGAGTTCCTAATTGTTAAGGAATGAATTCAGAGTGGTCAGGTTTCTATAAAGCATATAATGACAAACTCTATAAATATGGATCCATTTACTAAATGGCTACCACCCGAGGGTCTTTCATGAGCATGGTGCTCACGGGTGTTGCATCTTTTGATGATATGCCGATTTAGTGGGAGTTTGTATTTTGGATGTTGTCTTTTGACACATAATTTTGGTTGTGCATATCTGGGTTCATTTCGAAATAAAGTATTCGATTCAGCCCACTGATTAAAGTTTATGGTTGATCTCATAAGGTATTAAGGAATAAGGCAGGACCAGTTGGAAATAGGCATGTTTAGATCACATTACATGTAATTTCCATGCTACACATCCACACTTGATCTATGTCATTTGATTGTATTGATATACATGACCATTGATGAGTTTAGTTATGTTACTTATAACGAAGACCGCTTTGATCCTATGTTGATATAATCAATGGACGAGATTGTTCGGAGATGCTTTTGGTTATGATAGCAAACGTTTTGAGCTCATAAGGTTATACACATTTATAAGGTAGCATATGTGGCCCAAGTGGGAGATTGTTGGGAAATTATTTAATTTCCCGTGATGGGCCGACATATGTAATTAATTGTGTATAAATGCTATCTTAAAGTTAAGCCCAAAATTAAAGTGATCTAATAAAGAATTAAGTAATTGGGCTTTAAGCATCTAATTAAGCTGGCCGGACTATATGTGTAGAGACCGGATCCATTAGGGTTTTGTATTTGACGATGGGCCGAATACATATGGAAATATATAAAGGGTTATGGTCCCCAATTCATGTGTGATTTTCTCATTCTTTGTGGCATCCCATCAACACAAGAATACAAGAGAAAGCATATGAAGAGGAAGATCCATAAAACCCACAATCAGGAATTAAGATGGAGATTTGAAACAACCAAACTGAAGATTTACAGATCCAGATTCAAGATTCATTGTTCAAGTCAGAAATCAATTGATTAAGGTATGTTCCGCGTTAATTCAGTTTCTTGATGGTTTGACATGAAGATCTTGGCAAGATCATAAAGTTCAAGTTTTAATAAAGTTCTAACAAATTCAAGATTCCATCAAGTTCAAATACACTCCAAAAGAGGCTTCTACTGAAAAATAACATGCATCAAGGCGAGAAGTAACCGAAAAGGAAAAAAAAACTTGATGATGTGCAGAGCCAGAAATGCAATCCAAATGAAAACAAGAAGCCCAAATTCCTTCCAGCAAATATTTTCAAGAAAGCTGACCTGAGATTCTGAGATGAAACAGAATTGAGGATTTTGATAATTGACCCTCGCCTCTGAGATATAGATCACCTCTGGTTCGACCAAGCCTTTGTGATCAGTTCCCGTGCCATTGGAGGGGCCACTAGAAAGAAGCTTGTATTCAGCTTCATCTTTACCATTGCCTGAAACAGCATAAAGCTTGTATTCGGCTTCATCAATTATGCTACCAACGGCAATTTGCAAACCGAAGTTCAGATCCTGTTAATAGAATCTAGAGCTACTGGAAAAAGGTACTTAAGGGACAGTTTCACTCAGCTGAGCCGTCATTATTTCTATGCATTCTTAGTAACTATAGTTTTGTTGATTTTTTGTAGTTCGAGTTAAATAAAAAAGAAGAATAGGCAGCTATTGAATCCGGGGCTATGGACTCAACCGTTGGAATTTAGCAAGCAACTGAGTTAATAACTCTATACGAGGAACTGGTGAACTCAGATAACGCAAATGGATGCAGATCCAATTCAACGATATAACCATTGTATTGCAGATTGTCCACAAAATGCAAGGAAATCGAGTCCTCCACCAAATATGGAAAATTATAATATCTCTGTTGAGATTCGAACCTGTGACCTGACTGGAGGAATTGTGCTTCCAACAATTGGTTAAAGTCGTGTTTACTTGGAATAACACTTTTATTATTAAGAGGCTATGGCTGCATTGTTGACACTTGGCACCTCACTTACCGTTGGATGAGATTCTAGAGTCTTCGACTTTTTATCTTCGTGAAGACGCCTCATTTGGTTGATACACGATTGGTCTTCATTCTCTCTCATTCCTAGGGTTTGTTCTTCGTCTGTTTTAGAGAGAATCGACTCATTCTTTAGGGTTTACATTCTGATTCTTGTAAACTGTATATTCTCAAAGTAGAACTTCTGATTAGGAGGAAGTGTTGGGTCTTTGAGTGATTGTTGTGCTGAGTCTTTTGTGATTCGAGCAGTGAATGAGTGTTTTGGCAGATCTTGTGTGATCTGGGCTATTTTTATGCTTTGAGAGAAGATCGATCTAAGACTGTGAAAAGATAAGTGTCTGTAGCTTTTGTCTCGTACAAATCTTGTAACTGTTGTTGCCATATTTTTGGCTTGTTAGTGCAACCGAGCAATATCCATTATTTGGATGCTCAACGGGGGATGTAGGCGTTAGATCCGGTGGCCGAACCTCCGGGGCTTAGGCCAAAACATATCTTGTGTTCATTTTAATTTCTGCAACTTTTACTTTCTGTATTTTGGTTGAATTTTTGTATCTTGTTTAATATTGTATGTGGCTTGGGCCTTTTCAATCTCCTTTATTTTTAAAATTCCAGAACATCTAATTTCCAGAATCTCCTCGATACTTTTCATATTCAGATATTTCTTTACTTGAATCAAGCATCCTCTATAAATTTATCTTTTGGGCAATTCCTCAGGATTTAATCCAATGTTTCAATTATATCACCACATCAAGAGCAAGTCCGTCTATGTCTTATTTTTACATAATTTAAAAGCGTTACAATAAGAGCATTTTTAATGCTGCTCTAAATTAGATCTAAATTGTGATTTAGATTTCCAATGTGGCATGAAACCTCTTCAATGGAGAGATGTAAAGGAAATGTAAAAGAATAAAACTTCTTGTACATTCCATAGATGACAATGTGGATGATATTGTGTACATATTCAAAAATGAATGGGCGGGAAAGTGTGTGTTGTTTTAAAATTGGCTCTTATGCTGCGACACGTGATATAATGTCAAACTTAGAGTGTGTTTGATGCATATTAAAATGAGATAATGTATTTTTTTGAAGTGTTATGATGGGGAATTTGTGATTGAAAAAGAAGAAAAAGTTATTGATGTGATGTAAAATATTATTTTATTGAAAAATGTGTGGTTGAAAATGAGTAGAAGAATGAGAATAAAAAAATAATATGGCTCAAACAGTGGCTTAATGTCAAAAAAAGTGTACATGTAGCATGATTGAATGTAAAATGCATTATTCGACAAAAAAAAGATATAAATTTACATATTTTTTTAGACGTACATGTGGGACCCCACGAGACAAAAAACTACCAACTTACTTGCACCTAATTTTTTTTAGATATTTCCATTTGAGTAGAATTTGAATTTAGATCCACTGTAATGTAAAATGCCAATTTCCACTTAATTTTACGACGCTATTGGAGATGGTCTAAGTTATCACTTTGATATGACCTTATAAAACACGTGGCCCCTATAGCGAAAGCTAAGAATCAAAATTTTATTAAATTTTTTAAAAAAGTTGATAAAATATGTGGTTAAAAAGTTGACAATGGTTAAAATTAATTGTTAATTTTGATTTAAATTTTTATGAAGTATTTAAGCAAAGGGACCTAATCCCACTGAAGGGCTAGGGGTTATTTGATCTACGGAATCTATTTTAATTTCCTGCTTTTCTTTTCAAAATTTTCCCCAATGATAGTAGTGTAGGTACTTTTGGTGGAAATTATTCCATTATTATTTCTTCCTAATATGGGATATTAAAAGCCCGTTTGGTGCACATTAAAATGAGAGAATGTATTTTTTTAAAATAATGTGATGAGAAATATATGGTTGAAAATGAAGGAAAATTTATTAATGTGATGGAAAATATTATTTTATTGAAAAATGTGTGATTGAAAATGAGTAGAAGAATGAGAATGAGAAAAATAATGCGTGTCAAACAGGGGCCAATAGAAAGGAGTTAAGATCTACTGTTCAATTTATCGTCCACCAAATTATAAATTAACACACCATGAAAAATTAAAGTTGTTATCACTTATCAGGGAACACGAGATACATATTTTTGTTTTCTTAACTCTTTAGTTTCCCATGGTCTGATTAAATTTTTTTCATATTTTCTCAACAATGTTCTATTTTTTTTTAAAAAAACACTATAGGGTGCTTTTGATTCGGTCCAAATTCCATTGAAAATAGAAAACATTTTCTATTTTTCCACTTTTCATTTGTTTGATGTGTCTTTTTTCTAGGGAATCCATTTTCCACCTATTTTCTAGGTACAACAATTTAATGCATGTTTGCTTGATTTTGTTTTCCCACCTATTATGTGGGAAAACAATTTCCACCTTTTTTTTTTTTGTTAAAGAAATGGCAACCAATTCTATCAACCATTGTAAAAAGAATTTTCATTTTTGTAGACAGTTTCTATGCAAAACAAAGTCAAACGAATATGATAATTTTTTCTAATTGTTTAATTTTTAATTAATTGGAACAAATTTTAGACGTATTGGTAGAAAAAATTATCATTTTAATGGACAATTTTCATAAAAAATGAAGCCAAACGGACACCAAACTTTCAACATTTTTCAGGTAGAAAATTATATTAATCAAACACAATTAATTACAATTCCCAGTAAAACAAATTCTAGACAATTCAATTCCCAATAAAACATTTTCTTTTCACTTATTTTCCACCTTTACAATCAAACGAACCCTAATGGGTTTCTTTGAACTCCATTTCTTTGGAGAATGAATTTTGTAACAATGATTTTTTCGAGAATCACGATTAAATAGTAATATTTTTTTTTTGCATTCATGTTTAAAGTTATTTAATTGGGAGAACATGTGGTTGAAAATGAATTTGAGACAAATAATTTTTAAGAAAAATATAATTCAAACATGAGCTATATTTCTTGTCATGATAGGGACTAAAAAGTCAATTTCAACTTTCGTTAGTCAAATAAATTAATTTAAACACTCTATACTCAAATTTGGCACGAATTGTTTTAACCCTAGTCCATTTTGTCTGCAAAAACCTCATCCTCCAATTATTCAAAGTATTTTAAATTTTAATAGATATGATTATAATTAATGTTTACGAGGAATTGTATGAACAAGTTTCAAGCTAACTTAAAATTTAAATGAAAATTTCATTGATAGTGATTTGAAATTGTAACCACCAATCTTTTTTCCTTCGTTTTCAAGAAAATATTTGAAATGTGAAATGTTTGTTTTTTCTTGTCCCCCTTCCTTCAAGGCCCTTCTTGTCATTTTATAGAGAAGAATTTATATGGATGGCAAAAAAATTCAACAAACCCGATACCAGCGAAACCCCTCCCCGAACGGGTCGGGGATAACCCACTTAATCGGGTACCCCGCCCCGCCCGGTTAAAATTATTTATTTATATTTTTTAGAATTCAATACTTTAAATGAAAATTTTCATTAGTTCTAATAGAAAATAGCAATTGAAATTATTTGTCTAAATCTAATGAATATGGGTAATAAAAATAAATTATAAAAAATTAAAAAAAAAATTAAACGGGGAGTAAATAGAGAATGGCCCCACCCCGCCTTGCCCGTCCTTAAATAGGTAACAGGGCGAGGGGCCCACCTCCCCGTTACCACCCCTAAGAATTTACATACATCTCACCTTTTCCTATCTTATCAGTTGCAATACCAAGCTAAGAAAGAATATCATTGATTCATAGGGATTAGTTAGTGAGTTTGGCTTGTCAGATTATCACGAGTTTACCTCAAAAGTGGTGCATGACAATTAATGAATTACTTAGAGCATGAAGCTAAGACATATGATTGGTTAAATTGGTGGGTGTTGATATAAGACCTTCCATATGTTATTCATTGATTGACTGTCTGTATAATACATAAGGAATTTTCGATCATTATGTCCCCTCGAATCTTGGTAATAACGTAATTCGAGCCGATATCACACATCTGAGCATGCATTTGCATGAACTTAGTGCCCACAACAAGTTGTACTTAACGACGTCGGACGTCGGATGTGAACAATTAATACAAAAAAAATTAATTATAATTTTAATTATTGAAAAAATATATAATTAATTCCATTTTTAGTTATTAATACCAATCTAAATTCCCATTACCCAACCAGAAAGAGATAAGAAATTTTTTTGAATTCACTTTTAAAGTTATTTAATTGAGAGAATGTGCGGTTCAAAATGAATTTGGGAAAAATAATTTTTAAAAAAATATAGTTCAAACATGAGCTATATTTCTTGTCATGACGGGGACTAGAAAGTCAATTCCAACTTTCGTTAGTCAAATAAATTAATTTAAACATTCTATACTCAAATTTGCCAAGAATTATTTTTGTAACCCTAGTCCATTTTGTCTGCAAAAACCTCATCCTCCAATTATTCAGAGTATTTTAAATTTTAATAGAGATGTTTATAATTAATACAAAAAGAATTAATTATACTTTTAATTATTCAAAAAAATATATAATTAATTCCATTTTTAGTTATTAATACCAATCTAAATTCCCATTACCCAACCAGAAAGAGATACGAATATTCATACATTTGATGTTTCACAGTGAATGCACCTTAAGAGCAGCCTCACGGCAAGAACATTTCTCATCCCCTCCTTTCAAATTGAGATAATCATTAAATCCATTATTTCAAATAAGCAATTAAATTACATGATTAGGCTGTGGAAATGGTATCAGAATTGCTTGGCAGTTCATCCTGTTAAAACTCAGGTAATCAGCTCAGCCTTAATATGGGGATTTGGCGATATTGCTGCCCAGGCGGTCACCCACACCACCGCCAAAAAGCATCATCTTCAATCTCGTGTACGTAGTCTCTCTTTTTTTTTTTTTTTTGGGGTATTTGAATATACGAAGTGGGTGTTGATTTTTTGCTCCTTTTTTGGTTTATTAGTTTATTGACGAAATGGGCAGCCCTAAATTTTTGGATACTAATGCTCTCTAAGTGTATGAATATGTGTGTTAACAGTTTTAGCTACGGGTCGTGAACGATTATGTTTGGTTTTCTGCTTACAATGGGATGACGATGAGTAGCTTAATCCATTAAGCGAGAGACAACTATATTGTTTTTGAGTTATATGTTCAGAATAAGTGAACCCGGAGGGGTGACTCAATTGGTCAGCCCTGAGTTTGCTCCCAATAGTCACCGGTTCGAGTCTCCTCGGGCATTGAGGTGAGTACCCGATCGTAAACTTCAGGCCCCGTGGAATTAGTCGAGGTGCGCGCAAGCTAGCCCGGATATCCACGGTTATCAAAAAAAAAAAAAAAATGTTCAGAATAAGTGAATGACCCCTCTAATTTAGCCCCCTCACCAAAAGGAAAAATGCACTGGTTTTATTAGTGAATTGGCTTTGCATCCCAATAGGTTCAGCTGTTTGAATATGATTTTTCTGAAATATGAACGGTGAAGTATTATGAACTCAATGAAACATTACAAACGGATCTGTGAATCATTGCCTCTCCTGGGCAGTGAACTTGTGAGGTATCTCTTGGAATTAGGGATTTTAAACTAAATCTAAAGGCTTAATGTAATAGGAGGTAAGGGGGGTTAAAATTAAAGTCAAGATATGGCAAAAACAAGTTTTTTTTGATCGAATGAACTTTTGTGATAAATGGCGTTGGCAATAGTCAACCTATTTTGCTAGTTTGTTTGGCAAATCGTGGAAAATGCTACAACCGGGGACATCTCTCCAACAGTTATCGGTAGATGGTACTTGGTTGCTTTCCACTATTGTTATGGTTGCACATGAAGAGTTGCCGAAGATAGATTTGCAATATTAACTCAATAGAAAATTTCTATCCCTATCTTCTTTCGTTCATCTATTTGAGGGAATAGTTGATTGGATGTTTTAATGTTCTGTGAATTATCTTAGATATGTTTCGTTGAGCCTATACAAAGTGCAGAGTGGAATGCCTAAGATAGGATATAGGCTGATCAAAGGGTTAGGTTTCCAAAATTAATAGTTAGCGAATCAAAACACTTTATGATGAAATGACTCATCCAAGTCCTTGTGCTCATCAAAGAATTGCGGATTATTTTGGTAACTTTTGAGCAGTGGTATTGCAACCGATAACATAATTAACTAAGCAGGTCCAATAACTAAACAATATATGCAGTGTGGTAGTATTGTTATGTTTCTTTACATGGGAAAATACTAAATTGTTGAGACATGGGTTGGAATATCCTTTCCTGTTCCATACGTGTTTGCATTGATTGAGAACAAAGAGATGAAAGGTTATCATGACACATTTAACTGAAAGTTTTTGCTATTTGTTGTTCACCTGTTCTTTCTGAAGAACACATTAAGGATAGTTTTACACCTTCACTCTTACTTCACTTAACAACGGTATTCTTGATTTTCTCTATAGAATGAAGATAAAGAATTTAATATCAATTGGAGACGAGTTGCTACCACAAGTTTGTTTGGTCTTGGATTTGTTGGACCAGTTGGCCACTTCTGGTTAGTATTTCTTTGTCAATTGACTGTTGGCTTACTCTTTTTAGAATTTTATATTCACCTTCCAGTTGAGTATGGGCTATAAGTTGCAGGTGCTGTACATCCAAAAGTTTTTAGATCAGAAAATCCCACATACAGACATAACACGTTTGAGATGCCTTATACCCTTAATGCACATAATCACTAAAATATTTTTAAATTGCTTTATAACGATGTTCAATATAATGTTTTTATATCTGTCCTATTGATCATTGTCATTCAGTCAATCAATATAAAGAATTTGTGACGTTCACTCTATAAACAGACATGTAATGTTATGATGATAAACCTGGAAGGAATTTATTCTATATAAATATGCATGGACAAATTTTAATAAGGAACATGATGGGAAATGCTGTAGCGGTAGCCTTACTGTAATCATTGTATATTATTTATTGACATCATGTACTATTGTCATGCTAAAGCTTGCAACTATAATTCTATAAATAAGTAAGTTCTTTAAATCCACAGAGAGTAAGTTTTCGAGTTCCTTTGGTATATGGTCAAATGGTTATATGATACAGCATTTGAACTAACTTTCTTAAATGGATGTTTACACTTGGTGATGTTGCCATTTACTTGTCTATGTTTAATTTGCAGTGATTTAGTTGCATCCTAGTGTAGTCGGCCAAGTAATTTTTGGTCCATTAATCTGTAATCAATTTTCCACCTCCACAATGCCTAACTTTGTCGCCGTATACACACTCTTTTCTTCTAAATGTGTGAGAAAAGGTGCACGTGGAACTTCCACTTGAATAACTGTTGGGCTATTGAACACAAATTGTCATGCGGGGTATTACATGACAATATTGGAAAGAGTGAAGGGAAATTCAGCAACTTGATCCTGGTCAAATCTCATTTAAAAGAAGAAAAAAATTATAGCATGGTGACATACTCGTGTGTATTTTTCACTACTGAGCTCTGTGCGCATTACTGTGGAAGGTGAGGCTTGAGAATGGTGGTCGTGATGATTGGATTAGGATGATAAATTGGCTGGAAATCTGATGACGTAGGCAAATACCATTACTTGATACGTCTATCTAACATATGGATGGAGATGGTTTTCACTTCTCAACAATTAACATGCATGTGCCACTTATGTTACTTCCAGCGGTCCTTTTCTTTTTATTGCTTAATATTTGTGCTAAAGTTCAAAAAAAAAAAAAAATAAAAAAATAAAAAAAAAAATAAAAAAAATAAGAGGTAGTTGGAATTTTCTCATGTAATAAATATGGTGAGATAAAATATCTGCTCTCTTGGATAGTTTCCGCGATCATGATTTCAGTATGAGAATTGAGGACGGTTAAGCAATTAGTCTTCCATTGTTTTAATTACTGACCATGGTTACTGCACTGTAATTGTAGTACCACTTTTTATAAATATGCCTTCTGTTCTATGAATCAATGTAATCCATCTTATTGTTACTTTTCAAATAGATGTTCATGCAAATATTTTGTGACTATCATATTTTTATTGACTGGCATCAACAATAACCAAGGTTAATTATCTTATTGGTCACTGAACTTTGTGTAAGGTTTTTAGGAGGTTACTGAATTTCCCCGTTAGTCACTGAATTTTACAAATTGAATCCTATTCATCACTGAGAACTTTAAAAGTTTTCGGTTAGTCACTGAACTATATAAAATATAATCTCATTTATCATTCAGTGACAACAGGGAAACTTTTGTAAAGTTCAGTGATTAATGATGAAAAATTTGAAATTCAATGACTTCTTGAAAACCTTACACAAAGTTGAGTGACCAACCAGGTAATTAACCGATTTTTATGTTTTTTTAGGGGGTGTCTTCAATTAAAATTGTGATGAATTTTAAAAATCCTTCTAAATTTAGGTGTTTTCAATTGAGATTTTAATGGATTTTAACGAAATTCATTAAAATTTAGGCGTTCCCAATTGAAATTTTAATGAAATCCTTCAAAATTTAAGTATCCTCGATAACTGGTAGATTTATAAAGATTTTATTAATGGATGGATTTTAAAAGATTTGGATGGATTTTAAGCTTAAAAATACATATAACCAAATATTTTGAAATTTCACCATATTTAGCCCCTGTTTGACACCCATTTTTTATCTCATTCTCATTCTCATTTTTCTACAGTACTCATTTCTAACCACACATTCTTCAAATAAAATAATATTACACATAAACCCAAAAATTCTTCTTACTTTTTAACCACACATTCTTTACATCAATCACTATTCAAAAACTCATTCTTCAAAATAATGGGTGTCAAACGGGGGCTTAATGAAATTCTTCTGAAATTTGTAAAAATCTATTCAAATCCACGAAATTCATTAGGATTTATGATTACCAAAATCTTTGTTGAGGACACCCGCGTTAGTTTTTTTCATTCTTTTTTTTCCTGCCTGTATTTCTATACCACAATTTTATTCTCTTCAGTATCGCCAAACTTGGAAAAAAGAATAGTCTTTTATTCCGGAGATAATGGACAATGTTGTCTACTGACCTCTCAAGATCAAAGAGGTAATAGAAGACAATTCTGTGCCTGCTTCAACTTCGATCGTCTTTTTATCGGGACACACCTGAATAAAAACCAAAAATCTATTAGATTCTTAGCTGTATGAATTTCAAAGTTGAATACTATGAAGTGATCAATGCTAAATGAGTTCTTTTCCGAAATAGTTGACTGCGTGGACCATTATTGCTTCTTTGATCTTAGAAAGGTTAGCAGATCACCTTGTCGATTACCCCTAGGATAAAAACTATTCTTTTTTCTAAGTTTGACAATGCTAGGGAGAATAAAATTGTAGGGCCAGAGTATAGATAAAAAAAGAAAGAAGAAAGAAAGAAAAAAATGTAAAAATTGATAAATTACCTAATTAGTCACTGAAGCTTGCGTAAGATTTCTAGTGGGTCACTGAAATTCAAAAATTGCCCCCTTAGTCGCTGACCTTAACAAATGTAATCTCATTCATGACTGAGAACTTCCAAAGTTTCCTTATTAGTCACCGAACTTATAAAATGTAATCTCATCCATCATCCTGTGGCTAATGGAAAAACTTTTATAAAGTTCAGCGACTAACGGGAGACCTTTTGAAATTTAGTGACCTCCTGAAAACCTTACGTAAAGGTCAGTGACCAAACATGTACTTAATCCGCAATAACCATCAATTTGATTATTGAATTCTCATTTCTCCATAAAGTTTGTGTCCTACAAAGACTTTGCTTATTTTTTCTGCTGTGCAGGTATGAAGGACTTGACCGTTTTATTAGGTTGAGGGTACAGCTTCGGCCAAATTCCTTTTCTTTTGTTGCTACAAAAGTAGCGGCTGATGGTATAATCTTTGGGCCTTTCGATTTACTTGTGTTTTTCACTTACATGGGGTTTTCGACTGGGAAAAGTGCTGCTCAGGTGAAGGAAGATGTGAAGAGAGATTTTCTCCCAGCCTTAATTTTGGAGGGAGGCGTATGGCCAATTGTTCAGGTGGCGAATTTCCGATATATCCCAGTCAGGTATCAGCTTCTCTACGTGAACCTTTTCTGTTTGTTGGATAGCTGCTTTCTTTCGTGGGTCGAGCAACAAGAAAACGCCCCCTGGAAACAATGGTTCAAATCTTTTTTGAGTTTAAAAGAACAAGAAGGAAAAGGTGGATAATATCTTCTGCAATACTTTGTTGATTTCTTGTTTGGATTTAATGGTCATCATTGCCAAATACATTTCGTAAAAAGATGAATCATTTACAGTTTGAATTGAATTTCCTATCTGTTTATGGCTTCAAATTTAAAGAAGACATTGAATGTTCCTTAATTTGTACTAATCTTCCTGACAAGAGCCTAGCCATGAAATAGCCTTCATGAGTATCAGAAAATGTAAGAGAATTGATGTCAGTTGCCTTTTTATTCATTTACAGATTCTTTTACATTATTATTATTTTTTTTGATAATTTAGCCTAATCTGAGCATTTCATTTTGCTGAGAATTGTTATATCATGCTTGAATTTTCTGTTTTTCGTTTTATTTTTGACTGAAAAAGCACACAACAATTTTGACGAGCAGTTACTTCATTTTAGTCGGGGCGAAATGCTTGATCTCTCGAAGAGCCCAAGCCTTCTTGTCGGATTCCAAACAATGTGTCTAATGACTCTACAGTCTACTACTCACTAGCATCAAAGTCGTCCTTCAAATTTCAGAAAGCGTAAAATTCATCCTCCAACTATGTACAGGTGTCAAAAAAGTCCAACTATTAAAATATGATAATTTAGTCCTCTAAGTTAGTGATGGCAAAAAAACCTGTTCAACCCAATACCCGTGTGGCCGGCCCCGCCCCAAATTGCCTTCTTGTCGGATTCCAAACAATGTGTCTCTAATGACTCCACTACTCACTAACATCAAAGTCGTCCTTCAAGTTTCATAAAGCATAAAATTCATCCTCCAACTATGTACCGGTGTCAAAAAAGTCTAACTATTAAAATACGATAATTTAGTCCTCTAAGTTAGGGATGACGAAAAAACATGTTTAACCCAATACTTGTAGTAAACGGGGCGGGCCGCGGGGACGTGACGAATGTCACTGTCCCGAAGAAGGTGCGGAAAACATAGTTCCCGTCTTGCTACTCGGGGCGGGGACTCCCCGTCTAACCAGATAAATGGGGCAGGGATGGGGCGAAGGTCATTACTTCGAAGAGGGTGCGAAAAATATAGTTCCGTTTTGCTACTCTCCCCTTTTAAAATTTTTAAATTTAAATTTAAATTTTTTATTAAATAAAAATAATCATTTTTGAAGAAAACATAAGTTGTTTTTAACAAATTGGTAAAAATGTAATGATATTTATTAATTAAAGACATTAAAAAGTAAAAGCAAAAAATAAAAATAAAAAAAAATGAAAAGAAATAATAAATGGGGCGATAAATAGAGCAGATGACCTGTCTCGCCCCACCTCGATCTCGTTCCGTCCCACTTTAATCGGGTATGAAAATGGGCCAAGGTAACAAAATACTTGACGGGACGAGACTGTAGCGGTGGCAAAAAAGCTCGAAGGCTCGGACGGCCCGGGCTCGGCTCGGAAAAAGCCCGAGTCGGGCCAGGCTCGGGCTTGGTGGAACTGAGCCCAGGCTCGGGCCGAGCCCCACTTTGGGGAGTCGGCTCGAGCCCGGGCCGGCCCGTGGCCCCGGCGAGCCTCCATTAGAAAAAAAAAAAAAAATATATTTTTTTTGAAGCAGCAAGCTGCTGGGCAGCAAGCAGGCAGCAGCAAGCTGCCTGTTTGCAGACAAGTCGTCGTAAACGATCGCACTTGAGCTATTTTACAAAGCGGAGCAATTCTTGCCTGTAGGCAAGGCCGCGAATGCCTTGCACTCGGCTTCTTGCAAGCGCATCATTCTTGCTGCGGGCAGCAGTGCCCGCAGGCACTTCTTTACAAAGGCGACGGCATTGTCTTGCCTTTGCTACTGACGCAAAAGCTCTTGTTGCACCGCAACAGGCTTGCCCAGAGCAAGTCTGCGCAAGCAAGCAAAGCTGCAGAAAAAAAAAAAAAAAAAAAATCCGAGCCGGCTCGGCCCGGGCTCGGCTCGGCCCGCTAAGGCTCGGACCAAAAGCTCGGGCCGAGCCTCATTTTTTTTGGCCGGGCCCGGCTCGGCTCGGGCAGAAAAAAGCTCGGTCCAAAAAAGTTCGGGCTCGGCCCGAGCTTTTTTTTCCCGGCTCGGGCTCAGCTCGGCTCGTTGCCACTGCTAGACGAGAGTGAAATGGTCGACCCGTCCCATACCCACCACGTTGCCATCCATACTCTTAACTATGTCCTAGAATCAAAATTGTCCTCTATCTATGATATAGTGTCAAAATCGTGCTTCAACTATTCACTAGTGTCAATTTCGTCCTCAAACTCTTCCCTAGCTTCATCCTTCCAACAATTTGCAAATGTCAAACTCGTCCTCGGACTACCATGTATCATGAGAATCATCCTCAACTATTCAAAAATGTCCATTTTGTCCTCAAACTCTTCCCTAGCTTGATCCTCAAACTATTTGCAAACGTCAAACTCGTCCTCTAACTATTATGTACCATGAAATTTATCCTTGAACTATTCACAAATGTCCATTTCTTCCTCCAATTACTCACTAGCATCAAATTCATCCTATAGGTTTCTGTACACGTCAAATTCATCCTCCAACTATCTACTAGCGTCGAAAATGTCCTCCAAATATCATATCGTGATAATTTAGTCCTGCAACTATGCCCAACATCAAAATCGTTCCCTAACTATTCACTAGTGTCAATCTCATGCTCTAACTCTTCCCTAGCATTAAATTGATCCTCCAAGTATTTGCAAAGTTAAACTCATCCTCTAATTATTACATAAGATCAAAATCATCCGCCAACTACTCACAAGTGTCCTCTAACTACTCACTAGCTTCAGATTTATCCTTCTAGTATTTAGGGCCTGTTTGGTAGGAATTCTCATTTTCTACAGTAAATCAATTCTCATTTTCAACCACACATTTTTCAATAAAATAATATTTTCCATCACATCAATAATTTTTTCTTCTTTTTCAACCACACATTTCCCATCATATCACTATTCAAAATCAATTCTTCCTCCAAAAAATCCCTACCAAACAAGCTCTTAGACACATTTGACTCTTAATTTTGACAAATTATGTGAAGTGAATTTTAAATATATGAAAAAAAAAAGCAAAATAAATATAAAAAATTGAGTAGCAGCTGCTCTACTTACATTTATTAAGGGAGTGTTTGACACCCTTTTTGTAGAAGAATAAATTTTAGAATAGTGATTGATGAGAAGATTGTGTGGTTAAAAAGTAAGAAATTTTTTTTGATTTATGTGTAATATTATTTTATTAATAAAATGTGTGATTGAAATGGAAAGAGAGAAAGAAAATGAAAAAGAGGATGGACGTCAAACAGGGGCTAAATATATGTCCTGAAATAATTTCGAGTGCTATGTACTATGTTGTGTCCACTATGTACCATAGTGATTACTCTCTGTCAAGAAAATGATAGTTTTTTGTGAAACTTCTGATCTAAAAAAAGGCAACCAATTGAAAGGACAAAAGACCATTCAAATTTTAAAATTGGCCTCTTCACTAAGTAAGATCATCTTATCGTGGGATCTTACGTAGTGAAAATCTTTACTCAAATTCATCAATGATTATTATATTTGATTTATTATATATATATATATATATATGTTTTGTTTTTGGTATGCATGCATAAGCCAGATAATAGAAAGAATAAAGAATTGTTTAAATAAATTTGATTACATCAATTTTTTTATGAAACAAAAATTTGAAACCAAAAAAATAAGAATTACCAAGTTGAATTACTTGCACGGTTCATCACGAATTCATAAAGTTTCTATTTGGTCCTCATTTTTTAAAATTCATTTTTCCTTAAATTTATTTTTAGCCGTCTATCTCTCAATAAAATAATTTTACACGTAGGCTCATAACTTTTTCCTACCTTTTAATCGCACGTTCTTAAAAAAAAAAACACTATTCCTCAGGAAATCTATTTTCAAAAAAAATCATGCTACATGTATATTTTTTTTGACAACAAGTTTGACACTGTGCCACGTGTCTTGACAAAATTGGGCAGCTTAAAAAAACACACGCATTCCCGACCATTTCAATTTGAAACTCGGTGGAGTGTAAACCACAATGTAAATAAGAGAATGTACAAGTGATTTTACCTTTTCAAAAAATCTCTATGAAACAAGTTGAAATTGAACGACATGAATAACTTATAATGACCTCACGTTGAGGTCATACATATGATTTTTGTTAAGTTGGGCACAAAATATAATAACAAGTTCATCAGATTAAGATGTGGGTTTTATGTGAAATGAATACATACATTAATTAAAAGACAAAGCTAAACCCAAAATCTAAGACAATGACATCATCATAATAAATAAGTCAAAATAACATGAAAATAAGTGAATAAAAGTATTCAAATTCAAAGCCAATTATCAATAAACAATTAACTGACAATAAAAAGGTGAATTAAAATACCATTTTTTGTTATAGTTTCAAATTGTTGAAATTTGAATCCTAGCAACTCGTCTGTCCTATAGTTTTTGGAGGACATGGGAAAAGTTTGAAATTCACAATAGCTTGTTTAACTTTGTTGGACTCTTAACACTATGTAATTAAGACCAAATTATAGTATGTTTATTCTTATTTTTTCATCGACGTGAGGTTTTACTCTTAACAATATTTTTGATGTGATTTCACGAGAATCGATTGAAGCCTTAAGACGGTTTCCATTGAAACAATATATGAAGTGAAGACACGTCTTGAATAAATTTATAGAATTCTTTGCGTCGACAACAATGTTATCTTGTGGTTCTTTCAATGGTAGATTAAAAAAATGATAATAAAATGAACACCATTTGATTTCTTTTGTAATTTTTAAAGATAAAAAAAAATAAATCAGAATTATAATATTTATGACCTTGTCAATTTATTTATGATATTTATAAATGGCCAATAAATAGAGAAATTAGAGTCCTAATATAGATACAGAAATACATACAAATGCATGTAGGTGTCAATGATCGCACTAAACCATATAGAAAACTGAGGCAAACCCTCTGTCTGTTAGCTTTTGGTGGGCTTCAAGTGAAGTTTGAAATGCACACACTTCACTGCCACTCTGTGTTTTTTCAGTGTTGGAAGCTTCTCACTATTTGAGATACCCTCTTCATTTGGGGGTTGAATTTTGGGTAGAGTCAGCTCATCATACTGACGTTTATGTGGGGTGGGGAGCGGTGGGGTGGAGTGGGGGTGGAGGCCATATACCCTTATCTTTTGGGGTGTCCAAGAAAAAGGCCCATAAAAACTATTCATATTTTCTTGTCTTGTAATAATGGGGAATATAGGATAGGACATAAGCATATTGACATTCTGCCATGCAGATAAATCGGCGCTGCTTAAGGAGCAAGCTCCCTGTAGACTCATGTACTCTTTAGAATAAATTGATGTGCCGTTTTTGTAGTTTAATTCAAGCTAGTCAGAGAAAATTTGAAATTGTATTAAATAAATAAAATAAAAAAACTCGAGTCTAGTAATATGAAAACTATTATATTTTCATCATGATGATAGAGTGCTCGATGAATGACCTTAATTTTGCGCTCGAACAAGAGGACATGGGAGTTGTTGGCAGTACATGTGAATCAAATAGTCACAGAAAAATTGATACAATTTTTGATGAAAATGAAGTTTTGCAAATTTTCCTTAGAAAACAGAAGAATTTTTTGATTTGAGGTACGATAAAAATCATATATGGCCAAATCCCGTGGATACAAGAACTTTTTCATCCAGTGAGGCAAACAATATAGCAAGTTGAGAGTCTTGATTTTCCATTTGAAATGACATGTTGACTAGAGAAGATGACATAGCTTGTTGAAGATGAACTGGGAATATATAATTTTACATCTTTTAAAAATATAACCTTAAAGACAGGTTATAAAATTTCAAATTCCAAGTCCACGTGTCACGTATTTATGAATATTGCACTTATACACACTTAAAGTACAAAATACTTAGGCTGTGTTTGATAGAGTGCTTTTTCCATGGAAAATGGAAAAAAAAAAAATTCCATTTCCACCCTAATCTCGTTTGATACACAAAATTTGACATGAAAAATATTTTCTCACCCCCAACCCATGTGGCCCTTTTCCAGCAAATTAAGGAATTCCTTTTTCCAACTTTTTTGGTAGGAAAATGAATTGCAGCTTTTGGCCTTTTTTTTTTTGGCAATGGAAATAAATTTCATAATCAATTGTAAAAAAAAAATAAAAATTCATTTTAATGGATAATTTCCACGTATAACGAAATCAAACGAACACTAAATTTTGATGAAAAAATGGTGAAAAATAGTTTTCGAGCAATTTTTTTTTTTTGGCAATGATAACATCATAACAAATTTCATAACCAATTGTAAAAAAGTTTTCACTTTAATGGACAATTTTCATGTAAAATAAAGCCAAACGTGAACAAAAAGATCCAAAATTTCAAAAATTTTCCGGGTGGAAAATTATACCAATCAAACACACTTAATTAACAATTCACTGCAAAACAAGTTCTAGACAATTACTTTCCATGAAATTCATTTTCTTTCCACCAATTTTCCACCATTGCAATCAAACAGATCTTTATAGTTTGCAGCGCAAGAGCATAAATAAATGTCTCTCTTTAACTTAATCTTTTAAATCAAGAGTTTCAATACAAAAAATGGGTTAATTTCACAAATGGTCACTGAAGTTACATGAAAATTTCAAAATTGTCACTGAAGTTTAAAAATTGCAGAAATGGTCATTCAACTTTCACCCAGTTTCAGAAATGGTCACTGAAATTAGTTTTAGGACTTTTATGTTTTAATTGAAACATAAAGCACCAAAACACTGTATCTAAAAACCACCAAGCTAGCCATTTTCTTCAACACCTCTGCCACCACCAAGCTCCAGCCATTTTCTTCCACACCTCCGCCACATTTGCACCACCGTTCTACGCCAAGCCCCACCCCTCTACACCACCATCATCAACCACCTCCTCTACCATCCCTCTCTACACTAGTTTTTTAGAACATGTATGGAATTAAATCTGCAAAAATGGGGAGGCTCTTTTCCGTTCGCGCAAGAAGGGGCCAGACTTGGATTCAAAAATTGGTGCAGTTTGTGAATGAATTGGTGGAATTGACATGTTACCCATGGTTGTATGTGGCTTCTGAAGACTCGATTGGGGCGAATTTGAGGATTGAATGTTGTGGGGATGAGGAATTGAGGAAGACAGAACCCCCACCTGAAGCTGTTGGTGGAATTTGCAGATTTAATTCCGGTCGATTGGGGGCATTATTGGTTGATGTATGACCATGGTTGTGATCGTCTGGATGAGGGCTAATGACTGGATGTGATGCACGATCATGGGTGTCGCCGGAATGGTGATTTCTGGCAGGAGAAGAGTTCGGCAGACTAGTTTTTTTAACTGATTTTGCTGCTGATTCCAGTGGGTTTGAAGGCGACAGTTGGGTGGTTGTTGTAGAGGGCAATGAGGTGAGTTTATTGGTGGTAGATTCCGGTGGCCATGATGGCCGGAAGGTGGTTGATTTTGGCTCCATAGGTGGCGGTCGAACCATGGCTGAGCTTGAGGGTGGATTTTAGATTAATTTTGAAGTTGAGGTCCTCCAGATTTTAAGTGACCGTGTTTTGGTGCTTTAGGTTTCAATTAAAACATAAAAGTCCTAAAACTAACTTCAGTGACCATTTCTGAAACTGGGTGAAAGTTGAATGACCGTTTCTGCAATTTTTAAACTTCAGTGACCGTTTTAAAATTTTCATGTAACTTTAGTGACCATTTGTGAAATTAACCCTACAAAAAATACATGAAGCCCTCGTTTGGCTCCAATTTTAAAAATTCATTTTTCTTCAAACTTATTTTCAATTACATATTTATAGGACTCACAACTTTTATCAACTTTTCAATCATACATTTCATCAATTTTTATTAAAATATACTAAAAACCTGATTTTTAACAAAATCAAACAAGGGAGAAATTTACTTATTTTGAAAAGGTATATTGATGTACAATGCGAATTCTTTTTCATTTTGAAAATGTAAACCAGTTCATTGCACGACTCAACGAAATGTGTATTAGAATTCGTATCACAAAATTGACAAAGTATTACACTTGACATCTAACCTACCATAACGCTCCTCTTTTATCCGAACATGAAACCTACAAAAATGGCGTAGGACCATGTTTATTCAAATGAACCAATGAACAAGCACAACATGCAAGAAGACAATTTATAGTGACATAAGCTTTTGCATTCTCTTCTCTATATAAAATGCACTTCCAAAACCACAACTGTTTAATTTTAGTACACATCCATGGAGATTAATCAATTCATACACAGAGTTTCTCGCATTTTCCCTTCTTCTTTGACTTCATGCCAGTACAGAACGCTAGCAGATGCAACAGAATCCTCCGTTAACAACCCTAAAACCAGTCAAAATCGCCATGAAAATGAACTTTTTTCTTCCAAAAAGCCCCCAACAAATGAATTCAAGAATCCCAAAAAAACCATATTTTTGGGTTCTGATAGAAATGGAAAATGGTGTCCTCCTGTAACCCAGGTTTCGGCTTTGAATTTGAAAGGTAAGGATAAAGAAAGTTCTAAGAATTTTATAGCCCACAGCTCTTCATCCAACAGTGGGTGGTTTAGCGATGAAAAAACTGAAGCTGATGCAGAAACGAACACGTTGTTTAGCCTTTCATCTACAGTTTCCTGCGAGTCTTTTACTGAATCAAGCCGGAGAATTGATAATGCCGTACTCACTGATCAATACAGCCGAAAAACCACCAAAACTAGCTGTAAAACAGTTCAAAACCCTGTTAAATCCGCTTCAAAGGAGGAGAAAACCAGCAAAAATATCAGAAAAAATGAGCCGGCCATGAAGCCTAAAAAGATTGTCCTGGAATTTGGTTTTGAAGTTTCCGATATGTCAACAGAGATTTACTACAGTAATTCCAGGAGAGTTCACCGGAAAACTTCCCGGAAAATGCGAAAGACTAATCCACGTAGAAGATCAACGAATTCTTTTCGACTTGTGGAGGATTGGACTGAAGAGAGTTATGCAATGGAGAAATGTTCAAAGGATCCACACAGTGATTTTAGAGCATCAATGGTGGAAATGATTGTGGAGAAGCAGATATTTGGAAGCAATGATCTTGAGAAGCTGTTGCACTGTTTCTTGTCATTGAATGAAGCCTCTTATCATGGAATTATTTTTGATGTTTTTAATGAGATTTGTGATACATTGTTTTCTAACTGAATTTGGATTAATGTTATGTATAATTAACTGATGTTTTGTATTGTTGTTCAATGTCATATCATGCTTCTCGTTTCTTCTCTCTGCTCTCCCTCCCAAGAATTATTCCCTCGTTTGGTTTAGTTGAAATCAGAATTTTAAGTAGATTTAAAAAAAAAAAAAAAATTGAAGAAAGATATGATCAAAAAGTTGATAAAAGTTGTGGATCCCACCAAATGTGTAGTTGAAAATAATTTTGATAAAAAATGAATTTTAGAAACTAGGGGCTCAAACATGGGCTATATTTCATTATTTAGAAAATAGATTAATCTATATTCAATGAAGTCCACGTCCTAGTGTATATTGGTTGTGTAGAACTTATAGCTTGTTTGTTAGGGATTTTTGGGGTAGGAATTGATTTTTGAATAATGATATGATGGAAATCTGTGGTTGAAAAAGAAGAAAAAATTATTGATGTGATGGAAAATATTATTTTATTGAAGAATGTGTGGTTGAAAATGAGAATTGATTTACTGTAGAATCAAAAAATAAAAAACAAACACCCCCTTAATATACTACGTACTTTTTCTCTTGACCATTCGACCTAATTTTAGGGATACTTTGAAAAATTCATACTAGTAATTTTCAGGGGCGGAGGGAGGGGGTGTCCCAGACCCCCCCAATTTTTTGACATTTTATTTTTATTTTAAAATTTTATTTTTTGTATTTACCATTTTGTCTTCAAATTAATAAAAAACTTAAACTCTATCAATCCAAAAACTTAAACTCGGAAGGAACGCTTGTAATAATGTATGATTTTTCTAAATTAAAGATTAGTACTTTTTTATACGTTTCTTGATTTTTTTGTTAATAATGTACATTAATTTATGTTCTTTTGTTTCCTTTCTCCATCACAAAGTACCAATTTCCTTCATTTTAACATATAATGTTTCAAAAAAAAATTTCGGGGGCAGCGATTTTGCTAAATTAAAAATTAGTACTTTCTTTTATACATTTCATGATTTTTTTGTTAATAATGTATATTAATTTATGTTCTTTTGTTTTATTTCTCAATTACAAAGAACCAATTTTCCTCATTTTAACAAATAATGTTAAAAAAAAATAATTAGTGGGCGCTGCCCCGGAACCCCCGTGGCCCCCCCCACCCCTTCAACTCTGGGACCTCCTAATTCAACGGGCTGGCTCCGCCCCTGGTAATTTTCCTCCTATATAAAGCGGATTACGACGAGTCTTGTGTTATAATAGAAAGAAAGCAGAGAGAGGCGTGAGCCTGAATATAAGTAATCTTTTTTCTTTGATACAATGCAATTCTTTAGCGTATCAGGTGGACTTACGTAGCTCTCAAATTTTTTTGATCACGTGCTATTACTTGACCACTCGACCTGAAGTCTAGCATCGAGTGAATATTACTTAAATGAAAACTTTTGAAACTCAGTTAAACATTATCTTGTTAATTAGTCTCAAGTGTACTTTACACTTTCCACTAAATTATTGGCGAAATTAGGTCCAATCCCCTAAAAAATTAACTGATTTGATTAATATCCTATTAACTAATTAAATCATTTAACCACATATTTAATACATTCTAACCTCCCCTCCTCCCCCCCCCCCCAACCAACCCTCCCTAAATGATTCCTTTGAAGGTAAGATCCTTCACCAAGATCAGTTTACGGTTTCAAAAGATGAAGTAACAAACACTGGACTGAATATAAATTAGTTTATGCAAAGTTCTGAACAAGATTTTACCAAGATCCTTGCTACGAGACTCAGTAAGATTCTATCGCGGGACATTTTGCAAAATGACCTATGAATAGTGGCTTTTTAAGTTTTTTGTTAAAAAGTCAGTTTTACCCTTAATGATATGGGTCATTTATTGCAGATCAAGTCCTCAATCCTTATAATTTTTTCGAAATTAGTTTTATTCTTGTTTTTATTCATCGTCACTAGACGTTTCTTCTAAATCTGATTTTTCTTCAAATATTTCTTCATTTACTTCTATTTCTTCAATATCAACTTCTTCACATTCATCTCTAATTTGTTCAAAGTCCGTAATTAATATTCTGACTTTCTTTTTTGGGCATTCAGTGCTAATATGACCTTCTTCATTGCAATTCCAACATTTACATCGTTTTTTATCTAATGGTTTTTTATTATAAGGTTTATATTTTCTTCTAAAATATTTTCTTTTTGGTTTAAAATATTTCTTTTTAAATTTATTATATTTTTTATATTTCTTGGGTTTTATTTTTCTTTTTCTTTTATAATCATAACATCCCCAATTTCCTGGTACTTCGGTATCTCTACAACAAATTCTATCTTGTATAAATCCTGATTGTTTATAAATCATTTGATTACTACACATAGTACTTATTTCGTCTTTTATAGTTCTTATAATAAATCCTAATGTATATCCTTCTTCATTTCTTCCTAATTGTTTTTCTTTAATCTTATTTTGAAAATAACTATTCCATGGTGGTGGTAATTTTCTAATAAAAACTTCCTTATAATAATTATTATCAGCTCCACTTCCAAACATCATATAATAATATTTACTATATTCGCAACAATATTCATTGAGATAACACATATTACAAATTTGTAAATGTTCCATTCTATTTTTAGCATCTTCTATTTCTTCTAATCTAGCTTTAGTACTTTCATTTACCCAATCTTCTCCAGCAAATTCTCTATAAATTCTTGTAGCAACTCTATTTATTCCTTCAATTATACTAATTCCAAATCCTGCTTCAATACTATCTTTCCAAATACCTTTTGTTGTTTCTTCTAATCCTCTATACCAATTAAATACATTTCCTTTAAATGTTGCTAATAAATATTCAGTTCTATTTTTATTATCTGTATTACTGCGATTATAATTAAAGTGTGCTATCATATTGGTACTCCATTCACTTATAGCTCTTCTAACATCTAATTCACAATCTAAATTTAAATATGATCCTGCAATTTTCATTGGGTTTGATTCTCTTAAAATTGGTTTAAATTGATCTCTATACATTCTTTCTTTGGTAGTTCTAAAATCTACTTTTGTATTAACATATCTTCTAGGGTCTATTTCTGCTTCATATCTAGCTGTGCTAGTTTCTCCATATTCTTCTTGTTTAACTGCTCGTGGTCCTCCTGCTTTTTCCAACCATATGATTTTTAGTTATTTCTTCACAAATTTTTAAGTCTTCTAAGTCAAATATTAAATTTTCCATTTCTTCGTTCATTGTTCTTCTATAATTAATTTTCCTTCTTCTTTTTCTATAAGATTTTCTTCTTGCTTTCTAAGATCAATCAATAATTTTTCTATATCTTCTTTTAATCCTCCATTAAGTTGTATTAATTCTTCATATTTTTCAATTTTCTTTCTAACTTCTTTAAGTTCTTTAGTATAATCTGGTTTAAATGGTTTTTCTTTATTTAGATTTTCTATTATTCTATTTAAAAGATTTTCTATTCTTAAAAAGTTGTTTTGTAGTCTTTCTTTCTCTTCTTCGTAGACTATTTCAATTCTAGTTATTTTTTCATCAATTGTTTTTATATTTTTCTCAATTAAATTAATTTTATCATTCATACTCATATTTTAGGTTTTTTATAAGATGGTTTTTCAATTTCAAATCCTAATTTATTTAATAAAATATCAAGTTTATAATTAATAATGTCTACTTTTTCTTCTAAAGTTGCTATTTTATTAATACTATTTTTCTGTGCAATTTTTGATATTCGATTTTGAATTTCTTCAAGTTTAGCTTCATCAAGTATTTCTAAATTATTAATTTGTTTTTTTATTTTATTAAATTGTTTAGACATATTTTTGCTTAAAACTTCTAACCTTTCTTTAGCTATTTCATCTTTTGGATCTATATTATTTATTTCGTCTATAGCTTCTACGTCTTTAGAATTTAATTGTCCTAATTGTTGCCATAAAAATGCATTAGTCCAATTTGTAGTCATATTTAACCATTCATCTGTATTTCCCCATGAGCTTAAAGGTTGAAACAGAGTTGTATTCCATTTTTTAGTTTGATAGCTTCCTATTGGTAATCTAATATTTTCTATTTCTTGTTTATCAAATCTTATTTTTGTTGGTAAACTCATATTAGTCTGGTATATTTAAGGAATTAATTATTATATTATTTATCATTTGTCTTATTTCTCTTCTAAATTGTTCTTCTCTTCTTAATTCTCTTGTAATTTCATTTCTTAATAATTCCCTTTTAATTTTATTCCAATTAGAAATTTCTCTTTCTATTTCTCTACGATTATTGTCAGTTATTATCTGTTCTTCTAAAATTTTTATTTTATTATCACAAAATTTTCTAGTTATTCCAGGCATATTTTTATTCTATATCGTCAAAACTAAGATCAAAATCATATAATTCAGAAACTTCATTATAACTTACATGCTCTGTAGTTTCAAAAGTTCTTTCACTATTTTCACTATCTAACCCGGAAAAATATAATCATTTTTATTATTTCTTTAGGCAATTTTTCTTTTAATCCAAATGATACAATTGTAAGGCATTTTTCATAATATCTACTATCTCTTTTTATGAAATTTATTCCTCTAGTATAACTATCATAAGTTTCCGGAATTTCTATCATGTGACTATAATCAATACTATTAGTATATCTAAAAGGTACAGATCTATAATAAAACTCGTAACTTTCCATGATAAAAGTTCTTCAAAGTAAACAATCTCATAAAAATTCTTATATAATAATTTTCATGCAACTTTTCAGACAATAAATTTTCTTGTAGCTTAAAATAAGGGCCTTACCACGCTTCGCCAAATAGCAAGAATGTTATATGTTCCTGGTCACCTTCACACAAGAGTTGGCCAAAGTCCGACAAAGATCACAAAGAAAATGGACAAAAAGGCACTCAAAACTCTCAAATGTACTCACCGTGTAGAACAACACTCAAAGCGTAATAAAAGATTTATTTCAAACTCAAAAATTTTATTGATCGAAGATAGCTTGAAAGCTATTATACAAAGATTTTTACAGAGATTGATACTCCGAAGAGTGGTTTCTACTCTCTAAAGAGAATGATTACAAAGATCATTGTTGAAGGTTTTAGATGGTAGTTCCGGATGAGATTTCCTATGGCTAATTTTCGATGATCCTTTCTAATGAGAAGGGTCTCAATTTATAGAAAGGCTCGCACTTCACCGAGAAGCTTCGGCCAATCGATTTTTACAACACAAAAGTAAGAAGTACAATAATTTCAAATGTGGTTGAAAATATTAAAAGTGGTTGTTGGTTGTCTTTATTCCGGTGTCGGCAATTTCTTTTGATTCCAATTGACAATGGTGTCTTCTTATCTTCAAAGTTCACATGGTCTGTCACTCACGTTTTTCTTGATCGTCCTTTACTTGTGGACGTGTCCCATAAGTCGGCGAGGCTTCTTTAATGCATTCTTCACTTCCGAAAATTGATCATTCATAATTCCATGATTTTTTCTTCAAGAATTTTTGATTCTTTATCTCCTCTGAGATAAGGATCCAATTATTACTCATACCATAGACCATGTATCTTTCTCCATAAAAGAACTGCATTGTTGAGCAGACTGATTTTATTCCGAGAGCTCGTCTGTAAATCATCCATTTTCTATTAATAGTGGGCAATTCTTTAAAAATCTGAATCTCCTTGAGTGGATTTCCATTATTTTTCCGAATTGTGATGAGATGATGTTCTCCATACCACTCTGGTTCTTTATATTCAGGACTAATCGTATAAAATCTCAGTTCAATCGGTTGTTTATCGCTGAATTTTTTAACACAATTAACAAATTCTTTGTCAAACTGTTCAATTTCTTTTAGATCTATCCCTGGGAAGAGTCGATCTAAAAATCCAAATGCTGCCAATTTTCGAACAATATTAGGATCTGCTCCTTGAACTGCACTGATCCTTGGATAAATCGCCGTTGGAAGGGCTGTCAAATATAGAGAACTTCCTTCTCTGAAATTATATACCCATTCTGAGAATTCATAATACTCCTTTTCCATTGGATGTAGATTAGCTCTGATATGATGAGTAGCAATTATTCCCTTTGGTGATTTAAGGTCACCAATTGGTGATTTTTTATCTTCTTGGAATTCACTGATTACAGTAGGATGTTCCAATGGGCCTTTTGATAAGGATGAGTGAGTAATAGACTCAGCGGCTCATTTTCCACTTGTAAATTTTTCCAACAATTTGTCCATACCGAGGTAGTTGTTGTGGACCCTTTTTATGACCTTTTCCTCTTGCGAGGTAAGAGAGTCATTTCTCTTAAATTTTGATTCTCCACTCGATGTGGATGTATTAATCTCCCGAAATGGGATATGACTAGCCTTTCGGCTGTATTCACCTTTTAAAGGAGGATACTCCTGGCTACAATTTGCAAAAAGTCTAAACATTCTGACAATTTTTCAACTATTTTTTCTTTGTTATCATTCAATTTTTCAATCTTTTTCCCACTTTCAACAACTTTGCTTGATAAATCACACAAAGTTTGTCGAATATCAAGATGATCTTATTGAACGAAGATAATCTGCATTAAAATCTGTTAGAAGATCTTGTAATTCCTTTGTAAATGCTTCAATCTTTTCCATATTCATGATTCCTGCTCAAGAAATCAGCAAATAAATTATCTTTTCCTTTAATATATTCAAATTTAAAATTATAAAAAGATAGTAACACTTGCCATCTATGTAACCTTCTATGTTGGGGTGAATTTGGTAATTTATTATTTACTAGTCCGTTTAGTTGTGTATTATCGCTTTGAACAATAAATTCCTTGGGTAACAAAAACATTTTAAATTTGTTTATTCCTTTAACTACGCCAATAATTCTTTCTCATTGGTGGAATAATTTACTTGACATTATTAAATGTTCCACTAGTATACCTGCAAATTTCATTTAAATCAGTTTTTAATAAAGCACTCCAATATAAATCTGAAGCATCGGTTTGAACTATTAATTTATCTTTTTCATCAGGAAGTCTAAGTTTAGGTAAATTTTTGCAATTTTCTTTTAAATTTTTAACACAAAGAGTATGTTCTTCATTCCAACCTAATTTATTTGATTTTCTTAATAGTTTCTGAAGTTTATTTCTTTTTTCTGCAAGTTTTTCTATAAATCCTTGACATAATTAAGACAACCCAAAAACTTTTGAATTTGTTGCTTATTTTCTAATTTATCAGGAAATAAAATTATTTTTTCTGAAATATGAGGTTGCAATTTTATTCCATTACTATTTATTATCATTCCTAAGAATTCAATTTCATGTTTTGCTACTTCTGCTTTTTTCTGACTAAGTATTATACCTTCTTTTGAACAGAGTGTAGCAAAAATTCTAAGATGTTTAAGATGATCTTCATATGTTTCTGAACAAACAAGTATATCATCAACATAAACAATAAGAAAATTATAAGTTTTGAAGACTTCATCCATTCTTCTTTGATAAATTTGTGGTGCATTTTTTAATCCAAATGGCATAACTAACCATTCATAATGTCCTTGAGGAGTACTAAATGCTGTTAATGGTATACTATTTTCTTCTAGTTTAATTTGCCAAAATCCAGATTTACAATCAAATTTTGAATAATATTTTTTATTCTTAGCTATATTTATTAATACTTCTTTATTTGGTAAATAATATCCATCAAACTTAGTGTTTTTATTAAGTTCTTTATAATTACTACCATCCTAGGTTTTCCTCTTTTTATTTCCGAATGATTTCTAACCATAAAAGCTGGGCTACTATGAGGGCTATTACTTCTCCTTATAAGTTTTTGATTAAGAAGTTCTTGAATTTGTATTTGAAATTCTTCCTTATCTTCTTGATTATAGAGCATAGGTTTGACTCTAATAATGATTGTTGGTTCTAATAGTTCTATTTTAGCTATTGTTTTTGATTTTTCCCATTTTTCAAGTGGGTTTTCATTATAATTTTTAGCTAAAAGATCTTTTATTTGATCAAGAGTAATTGTTTTGATTGAATAATTGAGTAATTTTGGTATAAATTCTATTTTTTCACCACGCTGAGCTGGCTGAACTCGGAATGGTTTAAATTCTCTAGCAATTTTTAGTAAATGTCCACATGGTGTTTTTAATTGAATAGTATAAATATTTTGACTATATTGACTAAACTGTTGTAGAAAGTCATTTCCAAGAATAATATCACAATCATTAATATTATATTGGTAAACATTTCTTATGGTTACTATTTTAGATCCTATTATAACTTCTATATTTTCATTTTTATATTTTAAAGATTCTCTTACTCCAGTTATTCCTTGTAAAGTTAATTGTTGTTTATTTTCTATCCACTTTGATAATAAAAATTCTTTAAAAACAGTTATCTCAGCTCCTGTATCAATTAGAGCACAAGTAGTTATTTTTGATTCAAATACAGTTATTTGTATATATACACTTATTGGGAATTTTATTTCTCTACTCATTTTTCTTTAGGGCAATATGTAGTTATTCCTTGATGTGTAATAAGAATTCCTTCCTTGTCTATTTTATAATTATCAAGACTATTTAAAAATGAATTTCCTAATAATATTGGATGTTCATCAAAATTCATATTATTATCAATATAGCATTCTATGCTTAATAATAAATTTCCTAATTTAATTTGAATTTGTCCTATGATATCACAAGAGTTTATTTTTCCTTCAAAATCTCTATAACTATAAGGTTCAACTTTTTTCTTTTTAATTCCTTCATCAATAAGAGAGCAAATATGATTCGACTTGCTCCAAGATCAATAAGTATTTTAATTTCATTTATCCATTTATTTCCATTAAAAAACTTTCCTTTAATTCCATAAACACTATTATTTTTACTTTGTATTATTTTTGAAATACTATGTCTTACTGTATTATTTCCAATAATTATTTTATTTTCTTTATATGTTATTTGTTTTGGTATTATAGGTTGATCAATACTTATAGCATCATCATGTCCTATCTCAAAATTTTCTATTTCTTCTATGTCTTGTTCTCTTGGTAAGATTGCTTCACCTATATCCCTAAATTCTTCGTCAATTTCTATAAAAGGTTTTTCTTTATATATATTTCCATAATTACTATTTGTATAACAATATAATCCTTGATATAATATAGTAAAAACTTTATTATCATCTTTTAATATTTTATTAGTCATCTTAAAATGTAGACTTAGACAATCATCTAAATTTTTATCATTTATATGTACGCAATATCTTGGATAACAAGTAAATTTTAATTTTTTATAGGCTAAATTTCCTTTTACTATTCCTAAATTTCCATTTTCTGCAGTTATACATCTTTCATCTTGTAAATTAAGTATTATAGGACTATTAATTCCTTCTTTAAAACATGATTTTATTATTATTTGTATTCCAGCAAGGTAAACATAAGATATTTTATCTCGTTTTTCTTGTTTTAATTTTCCTAGGAATTCATTAATATTTCTTTTTGTTATAAGATTTAATTTTATTTTTCCTTGTGTATGTTTAATATCTATGGCTTTTTCTATTTCATGATATTCATTAATGACTAACTTTCTTCTTCTAAAGGCTGATCCTAAAATATTGAATAATTTATTTTCTCCTGGTGGTTTTAGACTTAATTCTGCTCTATTAATTTTTCTAAATTTTTCCCAATCAAATTTTCCTTTTAAGGCATATCCCTCTACTCCTTCGTATACTTCAACTTCTATATTTTCTGAATTTTCTATTTCCATGATCCTTAGGTATCTAATTCTTCAATTCTCATAATTTCATTATTAAGAACCCTTTGTATTCTTTTTAAAGTTTTCATTTCTATAAGAATAGGCATTTTAACAAGATATCCTATGTCTTCGTCTAAAACTTCATCAAAATCTATTAAAAGAAAAGTAATTTTCTTTTCAAATTTTTTCTTTATTTTAAGACTATCGGAGTCTTTTATTTTATTAATCAAATTTCTTGATTTATTAACAAGATGTTGAATATAACTATCAAAAGATTCTAAATATTCAGTAGAATTATTAACGTACCATCCTATGCAAATTTCGTTATTATCTTCCATTCTCTAATGTCTTTAAATCCTCAAGATATAGGGCTCTGATACCAATTTTATTGGACCTAAAATGCAAAAATTCAAAAATAAAATTATTAATCAATATCAAATTTTTTCGGCTCAAGATAGGTGGAAAGAGTTGATGGTGAAGAAAAGTTAATTTTTATTGCAAGGGGCAAACAATTTTGTCGAATCCAAAATTAGAATTAAAGTTATGAGGACTAAAATAACTTATTTTGAAACTTTTTATATTAAGGGTATTTTAGGTAGTTTATATATTTGAATAGTGAAATGGGTTAGTTTGGGGTTAGTTTGGAATTTTAACTTTGAATTTGGGTCATTTGCTTGTATTTCCCCTTCTATCGCTTATTATTTCCCCAAACAAAGTGGTCTTACATCATTATAGATTGCTCGATTTCAAGTTGTTACATGGCAATTAATGTCACTGAAAATTTCACTTTGGGTGACAACTCAACAATATTCAATGGCACCTTTGAATTGGCGGTGGCTAATGAAAATTTTGGGAATGATTCTTCTGTGAATACTATTGGGTGCATAGTTTCGGAATGAGTGAAAGGATTATGTGTGCAAAACTTTAAAATGATCATAATTTGACAGCACATCGGGTGGAGTGGCAGCAACAGTTGTAGTGGCTGTAAGGATCAATGAAAAAAGGTTATGCTCATTTAGGCATTACGAGCTTTTGGAGGTCCGTGAGGATTTGGTGGAATATGAAGTATGTTTATATTCTTGTATTTTATGTTTAGTTACAAGTACTATATGCAAATAAACCAGAATAATAATTTAATTACAGAAGATAAGTGCAATCTAATCTTCTTGACTTGTAGAGGAACCGTAATGAGACATGGATTTATGCTGTCCAAAATCAAGCCTATTGAGCAGACTACTCAGAGCAAATAAATTTGAGAGTTGTAAGGGGGTTTTCTATATGTGCCACTATAAACTTTGTCGCTGCCTTTTAACTTTGATTGCTTTGAAGTTAAAACTAAATGCTTTTGGTTCAAACATAGTGCAAATACCCTTATAACAACCTCTTTCAGATGTATAATAGCGCCATGTTTTGTCATCTTTATATTCATTCATTTTAATACTGGTAGAAAGGAAAAAGAAGTCGTTTTAGTTTTGGTTGGATAATAGTTGGTGCAATGAGGCCTCTGGTTCAAGTCCAGTTTTCCTTGTCATTATGTTTATTTCTATAGTACCTTACAAATGATTTCTTGATAGAATATAATTGGTGCTGAATGCAAACGTCATGTTTTGGTGCTTGTATATCCTTTTATGAAGTCTCAGTTGCAAGGTTAGTGTTAGATATAATGTTTTGAGTGACCTTTTGTTCGAAGAGTTCGCCTTGGTGGTGGTGGTGAAGGAGTGGTTGAATTTGCATAAAAATGATATATTTTAAGGTTTTAATTGATATTTTGTTACTTTTTTCAATTTAGATCACTTTTTTTAGTGTTTGTCACATGTTTTTAATAGTGTTTTTCACTTTTTTAAAATTTTTTTTTTTAATATGTTGACCCAACTTTATATATCATTTTTCACTTTCAAAAAACTTTTTATATATGATTAATGGGTTGACTAAATTGGTAGATGACCATTGCGGTGAATTGGTGATTGTGTAACCATAGGGCTTTTTTGTGTCTCCGCACAGGGTGCTGCAAGCATCGTCGTACCGCCCTGGTGGTTGTAGTGTAGTGGATTTGTGGAGGTCGTGGCGGCGTGGTAGATTTGTGGTTGTGGTATGATGGATTTATGGAGGTCAATGGTTGGTTTGCTGTGGATTTTTGGAGTTCGTGGCTGTGGCGACGATTTGGGGATTTTTTGGTGGGGGGTGGTGATGGTGGCGGACGTGATGGTGAGGCTGCGGCAGCTAAGACTGTGACAGTGGTGTTGGTGTGGTCGTAGTGGCGGCTGTGATAATTTTGGATTTAATTTTTTAGTGGTGATGTTGGCTGCGGTGGTGGATCTATGCGGTGTGTGGTGGTATGTGAAGGTGGTGGTGATGTTGGCTACGATTTGTTGTCGAGAGGTGGTGTTGGTGGTTCTAGTGATGGTGGTTTTGGCTGTTGCAACGGTGTGGTGGTGGTCACATGCGTTGGTTGTGATTACAAATGATTTGATTTGATTGTGACCAATAAATTGGTTGGAGTGTGACCAATAAACAATATGAGATCAATGAAACAGATAAATTATGATCAATATATACTTTGTGACCTAAAAATTTATTACTTTGCGACCAATAATTTGATAAATTGTGACCTAAATATAATTTGTGATCAATTAATTTGATATTTTGTGACCGTAAAAAAATTTGTGACATAAAATTTGTAATTTGTGACCAATGATCGATAAATAAATTGTGACGTAAAATTTTTTTAATTTGTGACTGTAAAATAATTTGGAACATATAAAAATTGTGATTTGTAACCAATTAATAATATATGATCAATTATATGGAATTTATGACCAAATTATATGAACTTGTGACCTTAATATATTTAATTAATAAAATATATGTTTAATTAATTAATTTATAAACGAAATTTAAAAAACTTTGAAATTTGAAATTTTAAACATAATATCTTAAATTTGAAATTGGTAAAACTAAACATTTTATTTATGTAATCTTCCCTTTTTATATGAGGAAATTACACCTACACCTGTTTTAGATTTTCATTTTCACAAATCCTGTCACAAGTTTAACTTTTCAATTATCAGGTTTTTATATTTAATTAATATTAATTATATAATTTTCGATATAATTAAAATCACCCAAAATCAAACCCTAAAATTCCCATTCTCTCTCTTCCCTCTCATTTTCTCTCCCCGTAGCTGTGACCCTAAGGTCCTTCCTCTCGCCGGCGGTCATCCCTCCCATTTCTCTCATCCGTCCCATTTCTCTCCTCCTCGTCTCTGTGACCAGAAAACCGTGACCTAAGAACCTTCCACCCGCCGGCGAAATAAGGGAATTGCCACTGGTGTCCTCGCGGCAAATGAGGGAACTGCTCACGGCCAACGGTTTTCTCGCTCCAATCTCATCTCAGCTCCAGTCCCCTCTCTGTCGCCGACACTCCACTGCCGATTGCGCAGTCCTCCTCTTTGTCGAGTTTTTTTTTTAATTTTGTGAGTGGTGCCGATCTGTTTAGTGGCGGCGGGGTACGATGGGGGTGTGTGTGGGTGCGTCTTCAGATGGTGCGATGGAGGCAATGGAGTGGTGGTTACAGATCTGTTGTGGTGGGTGCGTCCTCAGATCTGTTGGTGTGCGGTATGGGTGTGTGTTTGTGGGGCGTCTTCAGATGGTGCGATGGTGGCAATGGACTGGTGTTTGCAGATCTGTTGTGGTGGGTGCGTCCTCAGATCTGTTGGTGTGCGGTATGGGTGTGTGTTTGGGGGTGCGGTTGGGTGTCAGGTATGGGTGTGTGTTTGGGACGGTTTGGTGATGGATCAGGCGCGGCGGCGCAGTGAAGGTGGTGGTGGTGGTGAAAACGTCGGCAGCGATGTTTGGAACGGGGATTTTGTCGACGAAGGTGGTGGTGTGTTGGTGTCGATGAAGGTGGTGGTGTGTTGGTGGTAGTCACAAATTGTGACCATCAAATTGGTTGGTGTGTGACCAATAAAGAATAAATTGTGACCGATAAATATTGTGTGACCCACAAATTAATAAATTTGTGACCAGTAAAAGTTATTTGTGACCAATAAAAGTTATTTGTGACCTATAATTCGATGTCTTGTGACTATAAAATAAGATGTGTGACTTCAAAATTTTATGATTTGTGACCGATGAAACAATTGTGACTTTTAAATTTTTTATTTGTGACCGATGAATAAATTGTGACCTATGAAATTTTTGAATTGTGACCTTAAAATTTTTGAATTGTGACCAAATTGTATAGATCTGTGACCGTTATATATTTATTAATAAAACATATAATTAATTAAGTAATTCATAAATAAATTAAAATAAAAACCTGATTTTTGAAATTTAAAACATCAAACCTTAATTTTGAAATGTGTATAAGTAAAATCAGGATTTATGTAGACTTCCCTTTTTATATCCTGATCAATAAATTTTAAGTGGGCCGAATTTTGAGACAGAAAATTCTTGTGCCTAAATACTTCTTATGGGCTGTAAAGCAGCGGAACAGGCCCAGAAAAGTTTCTGGTATCAAAATAGTTTTGGCAATGGGCCACTTATAAACTTTGAAGCCCATGTTCCCTTTCAAATTTGAAGAACTACCAAGATTTTCAATTGTTAAAGATACATAATTCGAAATGTGAAATCCGTAACGAATTTATTTTGATTAAGATTGAATTAGATTAGGAATTTTACTCTTCGATATTTTAGGATGCGGTTAGAATTTCAAAACTTCTATCTATACAATTTTGAAGCTACTTTTCTACTTGTTATTAAGAAGCGGACTCAATTAAAAACGTGACATGAAGTTCGAATTAATTTGCTCTTTTGTTTTGTTTGATCTTCTTGACGTCTAAACTTTGAGCGCCCACCTCATACTCTCAATCGTCCATTTGTCTTTAAACTTTGAGCGCCCACCTCATACTCTCAATCGTCCATTTGTCTTTTTACACAAGTTTTTCAATCGAATAACTACTTCTTCATGGCCTGCTCTCTTCCACGTCGATATAGTAGGGTGCACTTGAGTTGAGTATCGACCAATAATACATAACCGATCTCAAATAGGTTATCGATTCCTCACTAACTAAATTGTGTTTTATTAAATGTGGATAAATATTGTTGGAAAAGCTTCAATTTTCAATTTCAGATAATCATGAGTGGATATATACAGATGAAACCATATTCTCAATTTAAATTAGAAAATGAAGAAGGAAAATCATATCCATTATCAAATGATGTCTTCGAATTCTTAACGGGCCGTTTCACATTAATATCTCATCACAAATTGGGAAAATTAGGCCATGTACTTCTATTTCATCAAAATTTTGAAAAATCCTTTCAAATTTAAATTTTGTCACTGGATACAATTTTTTACCAAGTATTCCAACGTAAATCTTTTCAAATCAAACCAACTTCATAATCCTCATTCCATTCTCCATTCCTTTTACTCCAAGATTCTCCCAAGTGCACCAAGACCCCATTGTAAACAAGATGCGTAGTGGAAAGCTGACAAATTCTGCACTATGACCATATCTCCCCTCCCACCCACCATATGCCTCCTTGCCAATATCCTCATCAAAGTCGTTTTCCATGTTCAATCAAAAAAATGAAAAAATAAAACAATTAAATTTCTCAGTAAAAAAAAAGAACCAGATCCATTGGAGCCGACAGAAAACACCGAGTTCCGACTGAGATATTGAGGTTGAAGGCCTAAAAAATGAACAAATTTGATAAATGCTTTAATAATTAATTAAATCACTTAAGGACAGTAATTAATACGTTATAAAATCCAAAACTTATAAAAAAAAAATCCATATGTCTTATCCACGACCCCCACTGTAAACATCAAGCACCATTTCATCCACCTAAAACCCTCAACTTCTCGCAAAATTCATCCAAAATCATAGAGAAATTGCAAAATGTCGATGATTTCGAGCTTTTCAGCCATCGACCAAAGTTTTACGACCCATATCGTCTCATTTTTCGACTCTTTCAACGAGATTAAAACAATTTCTGTGTCCGAGCTGATTTCCGATAAAAGCTATTCTCTTTGCGGTTTCGAGAATGTTTACTCCCACTTGTTCCTAGAAAAATCTCTCGGGTTCGTCGAGAAAGCTTGAGAGTTAAAGGCCAAGGAGATGGATACAATTGCACACATTTCTGTTGATGATGAGTTTATGATAAAAGCTTGGGAGAAGGAATTGAATATGGCGATGAGCAGATGAGGCGGTGTTATTGAGTGATGGGAATGGGAATTTTACCAAGGCTAGGTTGCGAGTGGGATTGTCACTTTTTTTTTAGTTAGTATAACAAATTTTTTTTTTTTTTGAATTTTGTCAAGTGTTTGTCACTTTTTTTAAATGCGTGCAACTTTTTTAATGTGTTATTTTTTTAAACTAGTCACTTTTTTTTTTTTTTTTTAAATTTATGTCACTTTTTTGAATGTCTGTCACATTTTTAGTATTTGTCACTTTTTTTCAGTCGCCTTCTTGAAATTTTTATCACTTTTTTAGTAACAAGTATCATTTTATTTTTTAGTGACATGAAATTCGAATTAATTTGCTCTTTTGTTTTATTCGATCTTCTTGACATCTAAACTTAGAGCGCCCACCTCATACTCTCAATCGTCCATTTGTCTTTTTACACAAGTTTTTCGATCGAATAACTACTTCTTCATGGCCTACTCTCTTTTTTAATGCGTGCAACTTTTTTAATGTGTTATTTTTTAAAACTAGTCACTTTTTTTTTTTAAATTTATGTCACTTTTTTGAATGTTTGTTACATTTTTAGTATTTGTCACTTTTTTCAGTCGCCTTCTTGAAATTTTTATCACTTTTTTAGTAACAAGTATCATTTTTAATAAAAGATAAATTGTATGTATTTAATAAAAAGATGACACAAAATTTTTATAAGTGACATTGTGTCACTTTTTTAAAAATAGTGACAATTTTATCACTTTTGTGTGTGTGTGTGTAACTTTTTTCTTGCCACTTTTTTGAATTTTTTTTCACTTTTTATTGTTTGTTATTTTTTAAAAATTTCTCACTTTTTTTTTATAACAAACATATGTTTTAATTGGTGTTTTGTTACATTTTTAAATATGTGTCACTTTTTTGAGTTTGTATCACTTTTTGAGTGTTTGTGTCACTTTTTTTTGAATTTTGTTACTTTTTTTGAGTTTGTGAAAGTAACAAAAAAGTGTATGTCACTTTTTTATTTTACACAGTATTTTTTAATTCCTAAAAACATTTCACATGGGCTTCCCTTAGGAGTATATGAATCATTGTTTTCTTATCTTTATTTTTTGAGAGGAATTTAAATGAAAAAAAATAAACTAATAATTTTCTGCACTAATATTAGAATTGAAAATTAAAACCCAAAATACACCAGCTATTATACTTTAATAATGGTGCAACGACTAGAGCAACAAAAAAAATTTAGTTTCTTATAAGTGATGTATATCATGGAGTGACACAGACGATAAAGTATTCCAGCGTAAAAACTAAAAAGTAGGTTTGCAAAAAATTACTTTAAGGGTCCGTTTGATAGGTAAATGTGAAAATGAATTCCAATTTCATGTCAGTTGGAAAATAAAAACTTACAAAACTCATAGGAATTCGTTTTCCATAAAAATAAAGAAAATACAGTTTAAAGTGGTTGTACATTGGAATTCGATTTCCATTAATTCCACGTTGCAATCAAACGGCCAAAGTGAAATTCATTTTTATCGAATGTGACATTTTCTATGAAAAAGTTTGCAATCAAACATGGCATAATTTACTTCATATTTCTATCCCTATTTTTTTACTTTTCTTCAATTAAATGATATGTCATCTAAAATGTAGAATATGAGTCCTATTTAAAATGTCATGTCACTTAAGCATCACATACACTTATCATCAATTTAGATACATAAAATTACTCGTCTAGAAGTATTTATTTGTTAGCATAAAAAGTATTATAGAATTTTAAAATAAACTTTATATATTGGAAAGGTCACATATAGCGTAACTATGTCCTCAAGTTATATGGGTGGGTTGGAATTGCTTCATTAAGTGTTTCGAGCGAATTATCGAGTCTCGCTAACAATTAAAAGATGGTTCAAACGATTGTGTATGGAACAAACCTTTCGAGACAAAATCTCAACGAGTGATGCTTTATTTATGAAGATTACAATTAGGAAGAAGCAAAACGCCTCCAAGAGGCACAAGCACACAAAGTAATTTGAAAGTTAAATTACACAAGTGATTGATTCGGTCTCTTCTTCTATGTCTTCTTTTTTCTTTTATACTCGCTTGTCAATTTTTCTTGTAAAACCGTTTGGAAACTTCTTGTCGCTCTATAACTACCCACTTGTTTCATAATGGTTGACTGTCAAGGAATTGCCATTTTTAAACTCTATACTATTACTCCCATTTTTTAACTGCTTGCAACCGAAATTCTTGAATCGTGGGACTTGATAAGATTGCTCAATAACTGCTTCAATAACCATTGCTTTAAATAACAACAAGATGCTGTATTCGCTCAGATTTTGGGTGTCTCGAAGGATTGAGCGAGAATGAGACCGTTGATCTGAGCGACAATAAGGTACTTCATTCGCTCAAACTCTCGGCGTCCTGCAGGTTTGGGCGATAATAGTCCTCCGCTTATGAACCTCTACTATATTTTATAATTGTCTCATTTGGGCCTGTCTCTCAAATTCCCTAATTGGGCTCCATCTCTTGAACCATTTAATTGAGCCTCATTTTTGTATGTCAACATTAAGTAATGAACTCTACAATTTTTGAAAAGCCATTGACAAATTTTAGCAAACAAGATAAGAGCCGAAAGGATGAAAACATGTGCTTAGAAAATAAACAATCATATGTACAAGGGGTCCAAATTATGTGGTGGATTTGGACGCGTTTGGTTATATATTTAGAGACGTATACGAAAGATTAGATTTAATAGAAATGCATTATGAACAAAAGATCGGCTAATGTCGAGCATATTAATGACTATGAAAGCGACAATGAGTCTTCAAATTTTTTTACACAATGGTCGATGGATAACAATGAAGAGCATGAAGACGATGCTAGAATAGAAAGTTCTTTATTTATCCAAAGAGATTTGAATCTTTACATTCGTTATATATAATATATTTTTTTTTCCAAACTTGTCCAAAAGGCTAATTGACCCTTCTGAAAGATCAATTGGATCAAGCTGGGAAGATGAAGAAGCAGATCGAGCGAAGGCTTCCTCTTTCCATCTGGTCTTCTATGACTCGCTTCAGCTATTACCCTAGCTGGAGTTAAATTATTAATGACACAAATATTTCTTACTGAAAAGGGAACCAATAATCAAATAAACCCAAGGGAAGAATTGAAAGCCATTGAAGAAGTTTTAGTGCAACTTAATTTTAAAGTCGGTTCGTGGATATCACCTCAATCAAGAACAGTATATTTAAACGGTTCAAACATTGAATTGAAAAAGTTAAAGGGTTCATAATCAAAATGTTTGACCATGACCAAATATGAGAATATTCATATCGATATATCATGATACACGTTAAAGTTTTGTCCACCCTTTCAATACAAGTGTCATGATCCATGGACATGCCAAAAATCTACCGGTAAAATCCTTCACTGTATTTTCTCCATTAAAAAAAAAAAAAAAAAGAGTTGTATGAAAATTGCCAAGGGATGAATCCCATGTCAAATAAAATGAAATAAATACACAATATTTAAAGATTCCTGCTACTTTTAACAAAAAAAGATTAGGGGCTGTCTGAGACTGATTCCCCAATTGATTAATGGACCGTTACTATCCCCAAGTAGGCCCCATCTGTGAGAGAATGTGGTAAAAAAAATGGCTAAGTGGCTTTTCAACGGTTGAAATTTTGATTTTTTGGGCTCAAAAATCACCACCAGACACGCTTAATGTTTTCAGATGAGTCATCATCTTAAAAGGGCATGTTAAGATCAGAATCTCACCTCAAATAAAAACGAACTAAATAACTTACATAGAAGGCCTTGAACTACTCACCTTAAATAAGTTTGACTTTTAAGATGAGATCTCAAATCTTAATAAAAATTAGCCTTTTTTTTTTTTTTTTGCTAAACTTAACATCACAATTTTTTTTTTTTTTTTGCTAAACTTAACATTATTCCATCACAATTTTTATGTATGAACCCTAACTTCATGATACAACCCAAGTCAACTTAAGAATAATAATAATCTCAAGAGCACACTTATACTCCAAAGTCCAAATCACAACAATTCCCGAGACCAAGGAGACATCTATGGGCTAAAAATGGGTTCAAGTGCAGAATAAAGCTGAAAATCTCCCAAAATTGGTAAAATGCTAATCAAATCACAAATAGGAAAAGTTAATGGAAATCTAGCTGTCGAGAGAGAGAGAGAGAGTGCATGGCATGTGAATCTGATTTAGACATGCATAAATTCCTTAGCTGAAGTTAATGGGTGTGTTCTTCTATGCGTATTGTCTGAAAAAGACCAAACAAGAAAAGAAGATGAAAAATGGCAGAAATAAAATATTCTTTGGAATCCACAGAAGATTCATATACCCTTTGATAAACAAACAATACCCTAACCGTTGAAATGGCATCTGAGTTCAAATAGGAAGGTGTTTTCCAGAAATTAGAAACTTATGTGACATGCAATCCTAGCAGTAGTTCTTCTGTCTCTTGATGTCGAACCTCTTTTCTAAAATTAGAATATACCCATTTATTCAAAATTTTTGTCTTTAATATGTTCCTAAGTGGAGACCACATGTTACATGCACTATTATTATACGTTTTACTGCGTTACACCACCACCCATCTAAAATCTTAAACTATATAATTATTTGAAAAACGTTTTAATTTTATTCACCTTTTCTTTGCCCCAATACTATATACATTGTGTCATTGAAAAGCTTAAACTATTCGAAAACCATTTTTTCTCGTGAAAAGATACTTGCGTTACACACGGAGAAGATTCATTGGTACGTTTTGGTAGGATTGACACTCTTGAATACCCGACTTTTGACTTTTCCCATGTCATATTAATCCACCCATCTTAACACTCTTTGAAAAACTAGCTACTTGTTAATTTAAGTTTTGTTTTGGTAACACTCATCGAGAGTAGACGGGATTCATGCATGCTAGAGAGCGGTGATACCATGTTTACCACATTGTTTAAAAATTTAAACTGTTCGAGATTGAGGGCTCGAAAAACTATTTTTCGCCCCAAAAGATACTTCTGTACAGGCTGGAGAAGATTCATTGGTAAGATTTGGTAATGATCACAGACCACTTAGTGTAAAAGATACTTGAGATCCCATTTTTCAGTGGTATATATGTAGTAACAGAGACGTGTCTCTGTCTATGAACAAAAAGCAATGGGGAGGTTTTTCTCTATTGTGTGCCCAATGGCAGTTTCCTCAGAACGGATAAAGCACCAAATCAAAGTAGTAGATATAGAGAGATATGTATCTTCAATATTGAGAAATAAAGCAAAAAGTAGTCACTGAATCAAGATAGATATTCCACTCCACCACCACCAAGCTTACTGCCTTCACAGATCTCTTCTGATGGATGGCTCATGTAAATTAAAACACACAAGCACACACTGGAGGTGAAAGAATTAATGGGTTTCACTTTATAAAGAATCTAGTGTAATGCAGCAGGTGATTTTTCAGGAAGGAAGGGGAGATTATGATCAAGGAAAAGGGAATGGACGTCAGGAAAAAGCGGCGGTCCCTTAAACTTGTACACGCATAGATTGAGAGGAGAGATGATGCTCCTTTTAGAAGGGCATGAATATAGTTCACTGTATCGAAGAAGATTATAATGGAAACTGGCTCGGTTTAAGAGCATCTCCAATGTAATCATGGATAAGAACTTCGTCAAGCTAATATGACGAAGAAAAGATAGACAATGCTTAGAGGTTCGTCTAGATTCGAAAACTTTGTTAGACAAATAGTGACTCAAACAATTTAGTATTTTATTTACAAAGATCTAGACGTGATTTTGTTTTTATTTTCAAAAAATAAAAAATACCTAGATAGCAATCCGCAGACCGACTATCTTGGGCCTTGAGTGTTTAAACATAACGTATATTTCAAATTTTATACCACGAGATAACAATCCATAGAATACATTGAAGATGCTCTAATATCTAGCTTTGTACATGGAAGAATAATAAAGCAATTTAATACGTGTATGGACTTCTCAAATCGAATCGGCCGAAGAAAAAGTTGATTGTATAATTAGATTCTACAAATCCAACAGTGGCGTGCGATGAATTGGGATTACAAGGGTAGGGGCGAATTGATACCAATGATGAAGGGTCATTTTCACGCATACACACGCGGATGCATGTCTTGGTGTTTTCAAGCCATGTTACAAAAGCCTTTCCACCCCAAGAAATTGGAGTTTGGCGGGCCATTGTTGGAAGTTGGATAAACAAGCAAGCATATTCCCCTCTTCTCCCTCAACTTTTTGTTCATCAACAATTACTTTTTTTATTTTTCATATTTTTTTAAACTTTTAACTCTCCTGTTTGGATTAATCTACTTGTACATTACCGTGTACATAATGTGAGTGTGGTGGAGCCCACGACACTGTAGCGTAGGCCCCACCTCTACTCACATTATGTACACCCTTATGTACATGCTAATGTACAAGTAGCATTCCTCCTCCCGTTTAGTCGAATATATATATGATTAATTGTTGTATGAATCGATGAAAGTGACAACCATCTCAGTCGACATTTGTCCAATACCAAACAAGATTTTTTCAAAGAGATAGCTACTATTTTAGTGAATTTTGCGAGTATTTTTAATAATTAACATTCAATTAAATATTTATTGAAAAACGAAAAGTAAGGTAATATTGAAATAATTAAATTGTAGTATGGCTAAAATCGTTCAGAAAATGATTCTCACCTGATGCGATATTTAATATATTATAGCTGTTTCACGACCTCATGACATACTTGAGCTCTGATAGCAAATTGATAGAGTAGGAAACACGACACGAGATGAACATGTGATCTAAACGCGTTGCTTTTAATAAAATGTCGAGAATCGACTGATAAACACTCGTTGATTCAATTGAATATCAGGAACTAATCAACAAATAACCAAACTGTGAAGGAGTAAATAAATTATAAATTCTAACAGCTAAATGACAAAAAAATTAAAGTTTCTGACAAATTATTAAAGCAATAAAATTCAACCGTTGTCTAGCTCAAGTCGCTATGAAATAGAAAGCAAGACGACAAAAAATAATAATAATAAAAAAAAGTAGCTCTTTTTTTATTTTTTTAATAAATAAATATCTTCTCCATGAATCTCAATCCAGTCGAGTCATCAAAGAAACCCAATTGTGGAGTTGAATTGGACATCGCACAATTGTCATTGTCTAATTGGCTAAACAAATTGGTCCAACAACATGTTTATTATTTTGGAAATAAATTCTTGCTGGATTGTATGGACTACATAATTTTGTGTAGAAGGTACAGGAAATTACATCACTTTAATTAGTCCCCTAAACTAAGTATATTAGGTTTCACCCTTTTTTTTTTCCCAGTAAATGTAAAATTTCATTGATCAAAACTCGTATACGAGTACACCGAACATACCCGGACAAACAGAGATCAAACAACAAAAACATGTACACCGGACATGCCCCGAACAAACAGAGATCAAACAACAAAAAATGTACAACGGACATACCCGGGCAACCAAAAAATGATGTACCAACGATAGTCTAAGGACTAAAACTGAATCAAAACATGCGGATACAAAGTAGGTTTCACCTTTTTTATATATGGAAAGTTCTCTCTTTTTTTTTTCTCTCCATTTTTTCTGATTATGTCTATAATATTGTGAATCTGTGATTGCATAATTTATTTAATTTTTATTCTTAGTGATTATTAAAAACTATATTATAAGATCTTTTTTTTCATTTTTTTTATCTATGAAAAAATTATCAACAGACTTAGGCATGACTTACTTCTGTTTGGTTTAGCTAAAAATTAGTAATTTTTGATAAATATTAATAAAATTTGTGGTTCAAAAGTTGATCAATATTATGGATCTCATGAAATATATGATTGAAAATAAGTTTGAGAAAAAATAATTTTAAAAAATGGGAACCAAACATGGACTTAAGATGGAATACCAGAGTTTAATATGTGTCAATAATTCGATCGATCAGACTAACAGTTGGATTCTAACATTAATTTTGTCACATTAGTCACCATCTTACATGTTAAGGGTAAAATCTCGTAACAATTAATTATCACTTGTAATTATTTAAATTATTTTTCTTTATACATCATTGACCCTTTTTAATTATCACTTATAATTGAAAACATAATCGCGTGACTCATATTATCAAATAAAATAAAATAAATTCCCCAATAATGATAATGATTATATATGGAATAGTCTTGTATGAAAGAATATTTGAATCATGATTGACAAATAACATTCCCCAACCATCCGATCCGACGTTGACTCATCGAGTCCATCCAAAAAAGTATGGTCCATAATTCAATCAATTTTATTTTTTTTGAAAAATCATTTTTTGGACCACATATAATTAATTAGAAGCCCTTTTCATCATATCAAAATATTGAATGGTCTGATGATGGGTTTGCATGTGCACCATATGGTACAATCTCGTAAGATGATCATCATGGCATCATCAGAATGCACGATCATCATCTTGTGGTTTGCACAATTTTATTCTCTTAGGGTACAATTGTACTCCAATCAGAAATCATGTTTGAGAATTAGGGTTCATGATTGTAATGTACTTGATTAGGTTTTTTCGTCGTGGAATGGTCGATTTCCATATTTAATGAGTTTCTATTTTGAGAAATTGTAAACATTGAACATAGACTAACCTATTATGTCATGACATCTATACTTGTCCTCAATTGTCACATCTACTCGAGTCAATTTCGTGCACGATTAGCTAACTTACAAGTTAGTTCACGATACCATTTAATTAATCTATTTTTCACTACTGAGTTATTTTATTAATTCGACTATGTTCAAACTCTTTTTATGTTAAATTACCAAAATATCGATGCACGAAAAGCATGATAAAATTGATGGATACGTGGTCACAAACTCGTTGATTCTATAAAATATCGAGATGGAATCAAAAATTGAAAGAAAACTCCATTTCTAACTAAAATTGCTCTCATAGTCCCTCAACTCATAACAAAATACAAAACAAACACTAATTACATTAAATATAATAAAGGTTTTGAGATTTATTTTTCCTAATCCCTTGCCGGTTTCTTCATCGTTAACCACTTAAGCTTATTATTACACTTAATTAATCACAATAGAACTTAAAAAAAATAAAAATAAAAATTCAGTTCAATTTTCATTGTTTTCCTCCTCCAACGTGCGGTTTTCTCTTAGTTGCATGGTGACAATCTTCTCATCATTTCCTCTTTCTATTTTTCCATTTTATTGAAATTAAGCGTCTACCTATTTACTCCATAGAAATTGAGAAGTGTACAAGTCCTATGCCTCTACGTAGATCAAGTAGAAAAATCTGTCCATTCGGAACTAACTTTCTACAAACTAGAAATATTGGTAGCTATCTTGCCAATAACCAAGTGGACGACTAACTTCTAAAAACTCAAATAGATTGGAGACTTCCTCTGCAATTTTCTCTGGAAGAGTAGGTAAACTCAAGAAGGTTTTTTTTTTTTTTTTAAATAAAATAAAAATTTACTTTATTAAATATTTTTGTATGAATTCGAAAACCTCGACTTTGGTAATAACATAGAACAGTAAAACCACTCCAACAATAAGAGATTCAGCACGAATTTTTGGTAGTTTGTTAATACGAACTACTTCTATAAAGTCGGACTTCCAACGTACGAACACGAATCGAATACAGTAAAAAGTTAACAACTTACCAAATCGTATTATTGTAGTCTTTAAGAGTACTTAATTTATTCATGGTCGATGGTAGGGCAGTTCGTGGGTCGGTTCGGTTCGGTTCTGAAGAGACCCGAACCGATCCAAAACTTTCGGGTATTTAATAAATGGACCCGTCGGGTCCAAATATAATTATGGAACCGTTCGGGTTCGGTTCCTTTCGGTTCGGTTCAGGTCGATTCGGTTTCGTTTGATTCCGTATCATAATTAAATTTTTTAATATTTTCAACAACACTACATAAATACAACCAATGACATTTCATTCGTAACTTTTACAAATTAACGTAACCCAATTCAAAAACATATAAATAACTAGCCGTCCAATAAGATTAATTCAATGCATACAAATACCAAAAGTAGATATTAATATTACAGTAAAACTATATAAAGTATATTCATTTGTTTCAAATTAAATGGGCTAATGGATTTTAAAAATGATTTTGGCTTTAAAATTAAAATTATGAAATAATCTAATTTATTTAATTAATTTGCTAATTTGTATAAAAAAATAATTTAATTAATTCAATATAAAAAATTATTTAGTTTCGGTTCTTATTTGGTTCCTCGGTTCTTGGTCTAGATTCGAGACCCGACCCATATCCATCGGTTCTCGATTCGGGTACCCGTTCGGGTATTTAATTTATGAAAAATCGCTCGGTTCGGGACTTTTGGACACCTATAGTCGATGGATTTGAAAATTTAGGGAGGCTCAAAAGTTACATATACGAATCATTATACAAAAATCTTAACTCCTAATATTGTCGGGATTCTGTTAGTTGTGTTTTAATTTTTTTTAACACCGACTAAATTGTTAGCAATAATTTGATGGTTAGAGCATAATTTTGATTAAGGACCACATTAAATTGTCTCCATAAAATTTGACTTTAACCGAAAGGCAATTTCATGGGATTTTTATACTTATTAAGGAATGCACAAAATTAACTTATGGCAAAAGAGAAAGTTACAACAAAGTAAAGAAGAAAGTTGGTCACAATTCATAATAACTAGTCTCAATGGCCTCATTTAGCTAGCTGCTCTTTAGTGGAGAAGCGAAAGTTAGACTCGAGGATATTCATATTCTATTCTGATTAGAGCATTTCTAAAAAATTCTTTATTTTTTTTAAAAAATATATTCTACAATTTAGCGAGCATATATAAATTTAGAGAACAAAACTTTTTAAATACTCCAACAAACTTAATATTTCAATCCAAACCAAATCATTATGGCTCTTAAACCAAACCAAACTGACCCAAACCAAATTGATTTGGTTCAGATCGATTAATCGCTTTGCATTTTTAGTTCAAATTGATTTTTTTTTTTAAAGAAATTGTTTCGGATATAAAGTAACAATCATAGTGAGTTTCATTGAAGTTGTAATACTTCTAAGAAACGTTGAAAACAAGTTAAGCATTTTGTAAAAGTCTCTGGACATGAGATTTGAAAATTATTAATAGTTGACTCAATCGATGTATGGATGAATAAGATGTTCGTTCAAATTTTAGGAAATTATTTCCTTATCATCAAAATATTCGAGTGAGATATTTTTCTCTGTAATAATTTTATTTTTAGAAGGGATAAAAGGATTTCACATTCCCCAATTCAGTAATAACTAAAAACAATTATTTCATAAATTAATTTAGCGACAGAAATTCCATTGCAATAAAGTAAAACGGATAAAAAAATAAATAGTATCGATGGAAAAGTCTGTAGGTAACAAAATGATAATAGAGCTCAACAACGAAACCATCAAATCGAACTGAAAACGCTTTTTTGAAACCTTTGATTTGGTTCTATGCGGCTCCGTCAACGTTTTGGTTTTTAACCAAATCAAATCGATTCGAAGTGGTTTGGTTTAGGTTTAATATTTGCAAACCGTTTCAAACCATCAAACCGTTTAAGAAAAAATATGAAATTTTATCTAACCCAATTAAAATTAAACACGCTCTAATTTAAAAGATACACCCATATTAGACATAATTCAATTAAACTCAATACCTAAATAGACAATTATACATCTCAACTAATTAAGAAAATCATATCCAAATACCCATCATTCATCATAAATGTGAATGTAAGAACCTCAGAATGGGTAGTGTTGAACAATTACTAATAAACCATATTTACGACGGGTTATGCTACATGTACATTACGATATACATAATGGTGTTCATAATGTACATATGACGCCCCCCCATTGGGGGAACACCTGGCCCACAGGCACTCCCCCCAATAGGAGGGCGCCACATGTACATTATTGACACCATTATATGTACCATAGTGTACATGTAGCATTATTCATTTACGACTATCCATTACAATTCAGCACACAATTAAATTTAGATTTTAACTCAAACTTACACATTTTATTTCCTTCTACATATCATTTTCTTGAATTTTGCCTAAATTTTCAAGCCAGTTTATCCATTTTTTTTTATTTACGTTTCAATTTTCTGATCAAGTCACTCAATTACTTATTTACATATTATAATTTTATTGTTAATTATTAGAATGATTTGGTGTATTACTTAAATGATAGTTTTGAAAATTTGACCAATAAACTTTCGACATATTACTTTGGTGAAAATTGAATGCAAATAAATACAAGATTGTCTTTTAAATTGCTAAAAATATGTTAACTATTCAGATATTCACGATTATTTCTGAGTCAATGTTCTTTATTGGTGGTCAAATTCTTGATTTTTTTAGGAGTTCATTAAGTGCAAATAAGGTTGGGGCAGCGATTTGCTCTTAAAATTGGTCGTATAATGACAAGAAATCTATCGTAATTTGTCAATATTTGGATGAAGTAGAAGCATTTGACGATTCACAAAAGTTACAGTAGTTAGGTATTATCGTATATGATCTTTTTATTCATATGTTTTTGTTAGTTATTTTATATCATTTAATTATAATCAATGCATTCTTATACTATAGTCTTATCCTTATGGCACTACAACAGAATTAAGCTTTTACGGCGTGCAATGTATGCCGTAATTAACTGTTCACAGCGTACGCGAAAACGCCGTATAAAGCAATGCCGTAAAAGGTAGTTCCTTTTTTACAGCGTGCAATTCACGCCGTTAAGGAACGCCGTCATTAGTTTTTACGGCGTGCATTTGCACGCCGTAAAAGAGGAGAAACATTTACGGCGTGCATGTAAAAGGTGTGCAAATTAAGCCAGAATTAAGGTTTTACGACGTGCACTTGCACGCCGTAAAAGAAGGAGAGATACCTTTTACGGCGTGCACTTGCACGCCGTAAAAGAAGGAGAGATACCTTTTACGGCGTGCATGTGCACGCCGTAAAATTAAGTGTAATTTTTTAAAAAAATTATTTGCTCATTTCATTACCAGCAAGCCTAAAATAATTGCAAAACAAATTAATCCATACATAATCGAGTTCCATTGTTTCGATAAATATAAATGTTGAGTAACAGTTCAATACATCGCTAAATTTAATCTAAACAATTCTCAAAAATTATAGACTACCACTTCATAATTTACTTCTTTGACCAACAAATTTGCTATCCCACAAAATATCAACTCCCCGCACACCACAAAAATTATAAGGGTATAATTAATAAACTTAGATCGACCATGTAAATAAAAAATATATCAAGAAATATACTAACTTCTATATTTGCCAAATCACAATAAAAAGACTATTTGACAATAAAATTTCACACAGACGGAAATTAAAAAAAATAATTCAAACCTGTATTAAAATAGACGAAATTGGAACAGTCACAAACTTCTTCAACATTACTGCAATCTTTTGAAGAAACCTACAGTACCCATCTTCAAAGCCTGCTCAAAGATTATCTAGCGCCAAAATGATTGAAGAAAAGTTTAGGGCCCCGTTCGGGAGTGATTAAAATCCAATTAAAATTGAAAATATGGCCGTTATTGAGCCCCACCCGTCTAATAAAAGTCAACAATAACGGCTATATTTTCAATTTTAATCCGATTTTAATCCCTCCCATACAAGGCCTAGAGGTTGACAAAACTAAGATGACATTGCAGTAGGTTTTTAAAGAGAGAATGAAGCTGTCTCAGTATTTACTGACTGAACTTAATGATTTACTCAACAATGAAGCTGCTGATTTTCTGCATACACAGAGTCAAAATATAGCTGGAGGATCTGAATATTTACCAGTAGTTCCATTTTTGAACTGGTTTTTCTCTAGTATAAGAATATATGAAATCATGAATGAATCAAAGGACAACCTTGGATGGTGATCAACAAAAATTCAGCATTATCCAACTCTTGGGACAACTCTTTTAATGTGGTTGGCCAAAGTATTGTTTCTAGACACATGACCTGATTAGAGTAATGACCACGATTATATTAATGTGTCTCATAAATTTATGGTATGAATCAATGAATTTTGTACGTTCTTTTTATGCACTTAAAAGTTGAAAAAAAGTTGTATGAATCCTAACTTTATCCCTCACACATTTAAGCTACTTTTGTGTGTGTTCAAGCGAATGTTTTTCATTCAGGTCTACACTATCCATTTTCCTGGAATAATATGGTGAAACTCACCTTTTTCTACTACCCTTTATAATTTTCAAAAACCATGTTTAATATTTAATTTGATCAACATAATTAAGCCTTAAAACTTTTACATGCTCTTCTTGGTCATAAAAAAATAATGAATGTATATTTGATTGCAGGTGCAACGTTTTTAGTATGGTCATTACACAAAAATATTCTGATTTTCTGCATACACAGAGTCAAAATATAGCTGAATTAGATTGTTTCAAAGAGATGAATGAATCGATGGACAACCTTGGACGGTGGTCAAACGATTTTGTCAACGAAAATTCAGCATTATCCAACTCTTGGGACAACTCTTTTTGGAAGACAGTTGAGTCTTCCTCATATTCAAAATTCAAGGTTATCCTTCCACCACCACCCTACTGCTAAAGATTCATACTTACGATCACCAAAATTTCACCTTAATTCACTACAACAGAATAGTAACCACACTCCAACATCCATTACCTCTATCAACAACAATTGGGCCAGAGTAGTAACCACACACAAGAGATCTAAATACAGCTTCCTTGATCTCTTCTTAATTAGAAAATTAGCATACCAGAAAATTGAACATCAAAAAGGGTAAAAGACAGAAAACCTCAGACTTTGTGAAAAATCGCGAAAGGGGTAAAGATACAGCCGGGTAATTCAGCACACCAGGAGGGTAAACACACAAGAAGGTGGACGCGGAATTTACCAGAACTGCCGAAAGTCGAAGCCGACTAGCTCTCCAGTCTCCTCCAATCGCCGTCGCACTCTTCGAAACACCAACAGCAGCGGGGAAGGCAAGAAAACAGGGAGAGGAAAGGATGCCCCAAGTTTTGAAGAAAACGGGTTAATAAATTGGGCCACAAATTTTCCTTTCATTTTCCACTATTAATTGGGCCTGGGCTGCTTTTTTACGGTTATTTACGTCGTGCACATGTTGTACGCCGTAATAGGACATCTTTTACGGCGTGCCCAATATGCACGCCGTAAATGGCTGAGCTCATATATTCATTTACGGCGTGCATTTACCGCACGCCGTAAAAGCATATTTTTTACGGCATGCCATAATTGCACGCCGTAAATCAATGCCGTAAAAGCATACTTTTGTTGTAGTGTGGAGATAATGAATCGTGTATCATAATTGCATATGCGCCAAATATTATCGACTAAGAGTTTAAAATATATCTATCGTGTCATTATAATGATTATAATTATATAACTTTGATTTATAATTTTTTTAATGATACAATTTATGTTTTAGCGTGAAACTGTAGACTAATATTTATGATTTAATTTATTCGATATATATTAATCTTTTCTTTGTTAAACTGTGGTTTTAAATTGAACCAAATCAAAAAAAATATTTTGGATTGGTTTGATTTAGAAATCGAAGTGGTTTGATTTGATTTGGAAAATTTTCAAATTGCTTTAAATGGTTTGGTTTGAAAATTTATCTCAAACCGTTCAAACTAAACCGTGTTCACCCCTAAATGTTTATTAAAAATTAACAAAGAATTTTTTTTGCCATGAATTTAAAAAATAGTAATAAATATGATATATAGATAATGTTTTGTGTTTAATTGAATAAAATAATAAAAGAGATTTATGTCAGTAATTAAACAAAAGCAAAAAATTAATTAAAGCCACTATTTTCCTCTATTATCTAAAACTCATTTTTCTCAAATTCATTTTCAACAAAATACTTTATGAAATCCACAACTTAAATCAATTTTCAATCAAATATTTATCAATTTTTATCAAAGTTTACTAAAAATGTGATTTTTAACTAAATCAAGCAGGGGCTAAGATTACGACGACTTTTTATGACATGCATGATTATGTTATCGTCAATAAATTATTAAAAAGGAAAAAATATAGAAAAATGAACTTCCATAGGTGACTGCAACAACTTATTTATCAGAGATAAACTATCAAAGCACCGTCGTTATTGCTGACTGCATAATCGACAATATTTTCGTTGGTAATTATTGACAAAGGTGCATAAACCCGTTATATCAATGTTGATTATTAAATCAAAAATCACTTATGGTCTAATTGATTGTAAGAATGGAATTTGGTGGAAAGAAAATGAATTTCAGGGAATTGAATTGCCTATGAATTGTTTTATTAGGAATTGTTAATTAATTATGTTTGATTGATATAATTTTTCACCTGAAAAATATTTAAATTTTGGATCTTTTGGTATTCGTTTGACTTTGTTTTCCATGAAAATTATTCATTAAAGGGATATGATTTGTTACATTTGCCAAAAAATATATTTTTTTAAAAAAAGTTGCTTAGAAAAGTTTTTCCCACCAAAATCATGTGAAATGCTTTTCCTCAAAAATCAAGAAAATGTGGAAAACCAATTCCTTGGAAAATTTAGTCAATCAAACATGCAAAAATGTGGAAATGAAATTAAATTTCTATCTTCCATGGAAAAGAAAGCCAAATCAAACAGGGCCTTAGAACTATTGATTTTCGTCAAAATAGGTCACCCTCATAGAGGTTCGGAGTTAGTAATTTCTAGACGTTTCATCTTAATAACTTTGAGAAGCACGAGGTGTCCTTAAGTATGGTGCCCTAATGATTTGATGTTGTGACGTGTTTCTAAAAAAAGACAGCTGAAACAGTTCGTCTCCCAATACACGCAACCGTCGTCGTAGCATCCTTGAAGGTCATGGAATGCATTTTCAGGGGCTGTGTATGGAGGAATTAGATACCCTCATCGACCCTGCATGCTCATCAGCATCTCATGCATGGCCATGTTCTCCTGAGTTATATTTCTCATGTTGCCAGTCATTGTGGCCATTTCTATAGTGAGTTTATCTGCGACCCTGCCTCTGGACCCACCTCGTCTATGCTATGGGGGTCGTGGGCGAGCAGCTGGGACAGCCCTTGAGGGTCTCCCTTCTTCAGGGTGTTCCCTCGTCCTACGAGGTGCACTTTCACCACCACTTGAACTCATGTTTCACAAATACTTTTCTCATCAAATTCTCCCTTCTTTTAGGGATCAAATAAATATTGGATTTTTGGACTTTCCAATGGTTATTTCTTCAAGAACTCTAATTTTCAAGGGTTGGCACTTTTCTTGCCAAAATATTTAAGCTAGCTTTCTCCCACATGTGTTTTTCCTGGTTAAATGTAAAAGTTTCCCCAGACGACCCCAATCTGTTGACCCCGGAAAATTAATTAACAGATGTTAGGTCCACTCACGCCAAGTTAAGTACTATTCCGATGCGTTCTTACCGAAGTAACGGTGGTAGCAAGGAGAAAATGGACGCGAGAGGTACTTTACTGCGAGAAACAAAACTGTTTAAATTTCGGTAGGTGAAATAAAAGCAATCATGCTAACAATGATCACCAGATGGAAACCAAATCGATCTATATAATAAGAAAATGTGGAAGGATATATACCATGTGTATAGAAGTTGCTATGGTATATATCTTGAAATTTTTTGTAAAGAACATGTAAAGCCAAGACGAGAAATCTTCAATCAAATAAAATTCTCGAGAGTTCAAGTGTGTATTTCGAATATATGATCGTCCAAATTCCAATCCCCCTCTAAAGTTACAAAGAGAACCTATTTATACTGCTTTTGCCGACGTGATAACCGTAGGATCAGAACCACGTGGCTTCATATCCCTAATTTAGGCTTCACATCACTGTCTATTCATACAATTAATACATTAATAAGGGGTCAACCGTTCTATACAATAGGCTGATACACTGACAAATTTTATTACAAGTGTTACATCAATCACTTCTAAGATATCTTCGAATCTATTACAAGTGATAGTGTTGGCTTTACGAGCTTTGGACGAGTTTGAAAGCCTCAGAAGGATCTTTGAGGTGGCTCTTTAAGTGGAGAGTTTCAGCTCCTTTCATTGTTTCATCAGACAGTTTCGTCATTGAGGCAGTGCCTCAGTTTGGACGTCGGCCTTGGAGTGTCAATGACTTTGATTTTGTTTGATTTCTTCATGTTTTGATCTCATGGACCTTTGTTTGACTTTTTGTTTACAGGGCTTGCCACGTGACGCTTTTTTAACGTTGAGCCTCGAAGTCGAGGCGTAACACATTACATTGGTGGGAAGTTTGTTTGCCACCTAAATATGATGCTTAGTATAGAATAAGCACTTGTGCTTAGGAGATGTGGGATTTGACACAAATTCTTACCTATTTATAGAATCCATTGAGAAAGTCAAAGGCGATATTAAAGTGAAAAATGCTTGTTTTTTAAAATTATTTTTTGGAATCCCAATCTTGTTTAATTATAGGACCTAGAATAAGCACTTATGCTTACGAGATGTGGGATTTGACACAAATTCTTACCTATTTATAGAGTCCATCGAGAAAGTAAAAGGCGATATTAAAGTAAAAAATGCTTGTTTTTTAAAATTATTTTTTGGAATCCCAATCTTGTTTAAATTTAGTGGTCCTATCTACTACTTGGTATGTAATGATTTCACATCCATATTGGCAGAGGCATTAAAATTGCACTTAATGATCCGTGGTCATATAGAAATTTGGTACGGAAGCTCACAATCATGGTTTAACTAATTTCCCCATTTCTTAAGTCACTTCCATGCATTACCAAATTCCTACATATCTAAAAATCAAATGATCAAACCAAAAAAAAAAAAGGTGTTTTGAGCCCAATAGTCCCTTTGTAAATATTAGACATGAACGGTCAACTTAGACATACTCAATTTTGGTATTTAAGTTTATGCTACATCTAATTTTGTATACCTGGTTTAATGGTTAGCGTACATTACTTTACTCGGTAGTGTAAGATGTTCGACCAAAGATGAATATATATACCTGTGTATATTCAAGAATTCACTCGTAACTCGTCAAAATCATTCCTAATAATTAGAGAAATTTGGGCAATGTACAAGATATATACACTAAAGTGATCATTCGAGGTCCCCCACAAAATTAAAAACCATAAAACCCTAATTCTAATCTCCATTCAAAAAGGGGGATCCGTCTTATACCTACTACTTTTCAATTTTTTTTTTTTTTCTTTTTTTCTTTTCTGTCACACCCCTGTCTTCAATTGGTGGAGTTTCTTATTGGTACCAACAAAAAGTTCTCCATCAACCAGTGTTGCTTCTTTCTAACTAGTCAAACCTATAACATTTAACTAATTAATATAAGCACAAATCAAACTTAAGCTATAATTACATTAATTAATTAACGTGGCTGAAAAATGCTTTGCATTTGATTTCCAACAAGTTTCAATGTCTTGTGCAATGTTCTTAGCATCCATTGATGCTCCAAGAAGGCCGCGTTTGGTAAAACCTACTGCATATAGCCCACATTCTCCTTTCCAGCCATTTGGAAATGGTCTTTTTGGTAGCCCATCTTTCTCCGAAAACATCTCTCTTTCCTGAGAAAAAAGGGGACCAAACATGGTCCTATTTTAGTTCTCTCAAATTATATGTTTGGCACGGAATATTGAAAGCTTTCAATTATTTCAGTCATACTATTGAGTCTAGTTCGGTCCAGACGCGTGCCAAATATGCTCACAGAATGCTATGTATATTCAAGAAAAAGGGATATATACCTTTAGCCAAGATGGTACATTACTTTTGTATCCAGTTGCCAGGATAATTGCATCAAAATTTTCTGATTTTCCATCTACAAATTCCACATATTGATGCCTTAATCTCTTAATGCTTTGACATACCTGTAAAAATGGCAGCCATTTTAGTATTCCAGGAAAATAATTTGATATTCATACATTGTAAAACAGGAAAGAAAAATACTCTAAAAGGGTCAATATTTATAGAACATTATATTGTTGAAAATGTTCTTATTAGCGGAAACACTTCTATGTAATATTTGGTGATGTATATTAGACAATACTGAACAGTACTAGAGAAGGAAAAAAAAGTTTAAACTTTGTCCACTATACTATCTGACGTAGCGTAATACTATATAAGAATCATACATTTTTTTTTTTTAATTTCTTGTGATTGTTTGGACAAATATGGTGATTTATGTCTCAGTGGAAATGTCATTTAACAGAGCAATGCAATCATTGATAAAGGCTAAAATCGTTGGATACAACAAATTAAACACTGTAAAAGGTGATGGCACAATGAAATAAAAGTGAAGTTATTTTGCAATTTGTGCAGATGGACAAATTATAGTACCTTGATGTCTCCACTTTTGATCTTGGCAAGGGTTCCGACGTCCAAAACCGGCGTTTTCCCTGATATGTTCTTTAACTCGAGAGGGCCTATGTTAGGCCGGTCGAGGCCAAACCGTCCTGTGTCCCCGAGTATAAGCCAGGACACGACTAATAGGAACCGATCGACAAGACGCATTGGCAGCCACTTGAGTAACCACATGGACAGCCCGAAAGTTGATCTCCCCAGCATTTCTTGTGGTAAAATGTGCACCTAATAGTATCAACAAATTTTCGAAAGAACAAAAAAGGGGTCATATAAAAAGTTAGACCTGAAGATGGGACTGACAGAAATAAAGTATAAAAGATGAAATTGATTGGAATAAAAATAAAAATTATATGATCACTAACTCTACCATTCCTAAACTCCATATGATAAAGGGATTACTTTACATTTAAAAATAAAATAAAATTATTTTGATTATGAAACAAAATCTTAAACTTTTCAAACCAAGCTTTCATTGCGCATGCTCGATTATCCCAAGAAAGTGAAACAAATAACTGTATATAATAAAACAGTTGGAACATAGACAAGAAAACGAAGATATTTCTTTCTTTTACAAGATCTCTTTGGACTATGGTTAAAAAGCTTGAATTAGGGTTTTGCTTACTTTTCAGAAATTTTAATTTTTTTTGCCAAGAAGCATAAAGGTTACATACACTTTTCGTATTCATTAATATACAGAAATATAAAGTTTCTTGATTCAATTTGAAACCCAAATAAAGTCTGAAATAAGTAACTTTTTTCTTACTTAAAAGTGAAAATCCAAAGCTCTTATAAGGAATAAAAAATAAGTTGAAATGGTTTTGAAGGTATTCTTACTGCATTTCTGACCACAAGAGAAGGGCTGGCGTCATGATTGCAGAGATCCAAACATACTTCCATTCCAGAATTTCCACAGCCAACTACCAATATTTTCTTCCCTTTAAACACATCTCCACTTTTATATCCGCTTGTGTGCAATATAATCCCTCCAAATTCATCCATTCCTTCAATCTGCGGAACCACCTCCGCTGCATTTTCTCCGGTAGCCACAATTAGCCACCGGCACACGTACTCGGTCTCCTCGTCCTTGAGCCCCGCTGCGCGTATTCTCCAAAACCCGAGATTCTGATCATACTCTGCACACAGAACTTTCTGGTTGAAAAAAGGCCTAATGTCAAACTTTTTAGCATATGATTCCAAGTAGTGAATGAACTGCTGTTTAGTAGGGTATGTAGGAAATTCTTGCGGGAATGGCATCAAAGGAAGCTCGCAGAATTCCTTAGGCAAATGAAGCCTAAGCCGATCATAAGTTTTGAGCTGCCATAAAGATGCTATACAATTAGATCTCTCTAAAAGAAGACTTGGTACACCTTTTTCCTTCAAACAAGCTGCCGCAGCTAGGCCGGAAGGCCCGGCCCCCACAATAACTGGCCCAGGTACCCATACGCATCGTTGAGACCTCGAAATCCTGTCATTAGGCCAGTTACAGTAGGGATCATGCACTCTTTTCCCCTCTATTTCCCTTGAATAATCCATGGCAGTGTGTAAGTATATAACTAACTACTTATCCAACTGTAACTATTTTTTTTTTTTTTTGTTGAGTCTTGAAATCTTTACTACTTCAAAGATTCAGAATATGAGAAAGAGCAAGAATTGAGGAGAACCATGTGATCAAAACAACGTCTTGTTGATGCCAAAAAAAAAAAAAAAGAACTTGACAGAAATTTTAGGGATAAATCTATATCTACTAATATATCCAGAAGAGAGATTCAATGAAATACGTGGTGAATTCCGAAAGAGGTGGAGTGGATTAAGAGAAATTCTTAGCCACTTGTGAGAATGAATAAAATGAATGAGTTATATTTTTTTTCTTTGAATCTAGATGTGAAAGAGCGAATACTACGGGACTGATCAATCAGCATTCATTTCTTCAAGAAAAACCTTGAGTGACACACACAAAGAGAGAGGGATGGGGTGGGGTGGGCGCAGAATGTGATATTTCAACATATATTCCTTTTGTTCAAAGGAGAGAAGTGAATTGAATTCACTGTGAATATCAGAAAAACAGGGTTCAGTGATAAACAGGAACTAATGCTAACAGGGCATATTTATAGTGTTTGTTGTGTTCGGGTGGGGATGACTTGACGTGACGTGGCATGGGGTGGGGAAGATCAACAGTAGTATTAACTAGAAGGATCTTGCTACATATTCATAAATGTTTACGTAAGGAATTACATAATCTCTTATGTAATCTTTTCCCTCAACTTCATTTTATGTAATCTCTTATGTACAATTTTTATGTACAGTAGCACGATCCTAACTAGAAACAATTTTTTGATTGAGTTTGACTATATACCAACTAATCACAAATTGAAAGAAATTTTACTTATTATGAGATTGAGACCTAGTAATTATATTCCATCAAGATTGATTTCATGTGATTACAAGGTTATAAGAATGGGACCAATTGACAAATTCAATTAGAATTATTAGAAACTCAATAGTTCGATCACGACCTTTTATCTTTTTCGAGTCAATTTTCAAATTTTTAGATTGTAGATCTATAGATGCATTTCATTACCAATAACTTAGATTGTTTAATCAACTTTTTTTTTTTTAATACTCGAAATACCTTTAAAGTCTAGACGGTATTTTTAAGTCTCTACTTAAGCCTAATGTTGATGTCGAATTTCCCGATTCTCTTTATTTATACGAACGTGAGGTACAAGTGTTAGGAGGACGTGACAACCTTGTCTCAAGACCTACATAAGAAGAGAGGAATAAAAGTTTAAAAAGCACTAAATTAGGAGCATACTATCTCCTTTACAACTTCTGAGAGGAATATACGTCGCTAGGTCTGTCATACACAAAATTTAGTTTGGTACTATTAATTAGGTGATTGATCTTTAATTAAATCCTAAAGAATATCACATATTAGCTACATCATAAGATAATCTGAATAAATTAAGATAAGATGTCAATTAATTTTTTTTTATTAGTACTTAATTAATGAGGCTTTAGGCTAAAGGTTAGTTATGGTTGGCACTGGGTTGGGCTGGCTAGATTGCCATATTTTACTTTGGACCTAAAAAAAGGTTTGGTTTTATAAAAAAAAAAAGTTGGGTGACACTAAAATAATCACATATAATATTTGCTTAATGTGAAATCAAGTAACTTATTATTATTATTATTATTATTATTATTATTATTTTCCAAATATTGTATGCCCATATAAAACCTACCTTTTATTAATAAGTAAATATAAAAATAATTTAATTTTTAAGGAAATTGATAACAATAGTACTAACTTGGCCCAACCTTGATTTGTAACACTCCTTCGTAGGATTTCACTTTTTAGTACCTATGGTGTATCTCACTTTAAAAAAAAAAGGCAAATATTATATAATGCAAATAATTCGATCGGTGCATTATGTTGAAGTTGGATGGAAAAATAGCAATTATTTTCTTCGAGTGAAAATTAATTTTATTGTCAAGATAATCTATTTCCAACGTTTAGATTAATTTTCTTAGAGTGCATATTTAAAAGATTAAGTTAGGTTTCTTGTATTTTTGTAAAAGCTAGAATTAGGTTCATGATCTATTGGATATTTATTAAAATATATAAAAGTGGTAGATTTCTCCCAACTTGATCGCGTATTCTACGTGAATTAACTATACTCGAATGAACGCAATTGAAAACAAGATTAAAATTTGAAAATGAATTATAGAATTCACAGCTTTACTAACTTGTTCGAGACTTGACCCACAACAAAGGATCTCAACGAGCATTGAGAGTCTAATTGGCTAAATTCGAGATCGCTCTCTTGTCTATGAGCGAGAATCTCTACCAAGTAGAGAAGTATTGGTAGCCTTGCATACTGCAACCATTAAACTAACTAACTTCTTTTTCAAACTTTTATACATATTTAAAGATCACAAAAGACATATACGAAACTTTTCCTTTGGAATGATGCTTATGGCCCGTTCGACATAACTTTTGCTTTATGTAGAAAAGCTTTTGGAGGCAGATACAATAATTTTTGTTTGAAAATGAATTTTTAAAGAGGTTTTTATTTTGGAAGTGTTTTTATAGAGAAAGTTACATTGAACCATCTTTCTCTATAAGTTATTTTAACTAGAAAAAATATTTTTATAAAATTAGCCAAACAGGTTCAAAAATAACATTTGGATATCAAAAACTCCTTTTGATTTTTCAAAAGTTATATCAAATGAGCTCTCAGATGAAGAAGATACACATTCTTGATTAAAGAATAATGTTGTATATCACTATTGCTTATTAATAACATGACTCTTCATTAAAATCAATGTAGGAAAAATAATGTATAATTTTGGTACTCATTTATTTACACCCTGTTTGATCCACGTTCTTACAAAAAATCATTTTTTCAAAACTCATTTTCAATCACACTTTTTTCAATAAAATAATATTATACACAAATTTAAAATTTTTCTTTATTTTTTAATCACATATTTTCCATCAAATTACTATTTAAAATGCATTCTCCACTCAATAATATGCATCAAACACCTCATTAGTTTACATCTCTCCGTTAGGATCGTATTTTGATCAATTCATCTCGACTCATGGTAGACACACTTGATAATAGGTAAAAAAAACTCGGCGGCTCGGACGGCTCGGGCTCGGCTCGGAAAAAGCCCGAACCGGGCCCAGCTTGGGCTCGGTGGCACCGAGCTGAGGCTCGGGCCAAGCCTCGTTTTGGGGCATCGGTCCGAGCCCGGCCCGGCCCGTGTAGCATTAAAAAAATTTTTTTTTTTTTTGAATTCAAAATTTGGGCTTGTAGCTGCCTGTGAAAATAAAACTAGGATTTGTGGATTTTGATTAAATTTCTATCATTGAAAAAAACGTTCTTGATCGTTGGTCTATATGGTATGCCGGGGTGAGTTTTTGTTTTATTTTTTAATCTAAATATTTCACAGATATTACGAAAATATTGATTATCCTATACTCTCTCTCTCTTCCTCTCTCATGTTTTTATTAATTATACAACTGTACATAACTTTGTTTCCTTACTGTTCTAATACAGTTATAAAGATTACACCTTTGGGATCTTTTGAGTTATTGAAAATTTGATTTTTCCTTTATGATGAATTTGATATGTTTAGTATCTTTTTAATGTTTAAACTTAAAACAATCTAATTTGACGTTTTATGCATTTTCTCCTCAATTTAGGTGATCTGATGTGAATATAGTTTCAAATATTATATTTTTGGATGATAACAATAATTATTGACGTCAATCTGTCAAGATTACATTTTTTCATTAATTTATGGTACAAATATACCTAAACAATATATCTTTTTTGTCAACATAAATCCGCACCAGCAACGAATTTGAGAATGCATTTATAACACGTATAAAATGTACAATTTTTTTTTTTTTTAAATGTAGATTTTACAAAAAAAAAAAAGAGCCGGCTCGGCTCAGCCCGCTAAGGCTCGGGCCAAAAGCTCGGGCCCAGCCTCTTTTTTTTCGCCGGGCCCGGCTCGGGCCGAGCGCTTTTTTTTTCAGGCTCGGGCTCGACTCGGCTCGGCTCGGCTCGACTCGTTGACACCGCTAATAATAGGTCGAGAAACATTGTTCTGAGCCTTATGCTTAATTAGTGACACTGTAACTATCAGCCGCTGCTTCTTCTTCTTGGTATTTTTTTTTTTTTTATTAATTTCGGATTTGGGTTCTTGACCCTTAGTCAACACTTCAATTATTATGCTATATTTGGATTTAGTGGACATCAATTGTTCACCAGTGAAACATATGACGAAAAGTAATATAACTTTGATCTTCGTATCGATTGACATATTTCTTGACAAGATTACAACCATCAATATTATGGCGGTTAGAGATTGTAGAAGCTGTTAGTGGTACACTAAAGGTTAGACCTATTTTCCTATGTAACAACATGCTAAGTCTACGACCCATGTTTGATTCTTTTGACTTTAATTTATTTCTCATATTCATTTTCAATCACATATTCACACAATAAAATATTCTACATGTAAATTCAAAAACTTTTCCTTACTTTTTAATTACACATTCTTTAAAAAAATTCTATTCAAAACCATATTTTTTAAGGCCACCGAACAGGGGCTAAATAGTAAGAAAAATGTGGGTTTGATCCGAATTTTCTACCATTTATTATCACATACCGAATGGATATTTTCATAATTTTTACATATATTTCATGTCGCGGTGATATACGAATCTACTAATAAGTCGTATCATGACAATTCCATCTATGACTTTACTGTGAAGTACCATATCAGTTCATTCTATCTTAAGTACCCTCCATATTTTGCTGAGTATGATTCGACAATGAATTTGAGTCAATTATTGAAAAACTTCATTTTCTCGATCTTGATTCATTAATATATTTTAACAGAATTAATAGACGGTGTTAAAATACTCGTGAAGATTTTTTTTCCCCCTTAACTTACTATCATAGATCATCTCAACTAGTCGACGAGGCATTTGAGTTATTAAGGTTTGTCATGTGTAACTCATATACCTATCAACTATGTCTACATTACATGCATCTCGAACATCATAAACTATGCTGTCATTCTTTCTTATAAAAAATAATATAAACTAAAATTTAACATAAAGACAAAATTAGAAAAATCACCTTGATAATTATTTTCCTATTTAGATTTGGGCTTTTGAAAACTCCACAGACCACCTTTTTACATAGGGCATTACAAGTGTACTACCATATATAATCGATGTCCAATCCCAATTCTACTGAGTTGTTGAATGATAATATATACATATACTGAGGTGGATGACACATTATTCCACAAATAATGAAAAGTTAATTCCAATCATTTGGTAATATTTTCTTGAAATCAATGCAATGAATTTATTAAAAGTACTAATACAAATCATTGTTGGAGGATGACACTATTTTCTCCCATCTTCCATTTAATTCGACCACCAAAATCTAGATTTTTCTTTTTAATTTTAGCATTATTTATATGTACATTTATAACCTTATGTAGTTAAACAACAATATTAAAATCCCACAATTCTACAGATGGCAATAAATTAAACTTTGATTGTACTTTGTGAGTTTATTTCTTGTCTTGTCATGTTACTTTCTTTATTCTTGATTGAACAATAACGGTTCTTTTGTAGAAAGGTTTTACCACTAAATCAACACCTTAAAAAAGTTATTTATAAGTGAACAAGTGAGATATATATATATATAAATAACTTTTGTTGGTCAAATTTATACTTTTACCTTACTTTTGAAGTAACACATATTCAACTATGTTTGACAACGAGATTTTACTCAGAATTATGTTTGACTTACCCAGTTTTGGACCATGACTGGTCCACATTCATTCTTACCAGAATCTAGTGGATGGAATTTAGTTAACAAGCCATTATTGTAGCTCTAAAATCCTCGCATATGTTTATTCATTATGCAAATGTGTACAAACACATTAATTATGTTAATATTGAAAATAAACTCTATCACCACACAAAATTTGTGAAATTGTATAAGCACTAACCTTGCATGTCTGATGAGATGTGCGGAAACTAATGACAAAAGGGAGAAACCCATCACAAAGCTTAGCGTTAAGAGTCTGACTTTGGTATGATATTGAAGAAGAAAAAGTGAAAACGAAGAACTGATTTCTTATTCAAATTCAAGTGTATGTATATATGTATGTATTGCAACGAACTATATAAATAGAGAAAATGGAAATTGAGCTAACTAACTTCTTCGACTAACTACTTAACTACCAGTTGTATTGTAACTAACTACTAGCTAACTAACATTAATACAATTTAGGTGCTAATTGAGATCTAATGCTCCCCCTCAAGATGGACCATGCAAATCAAGAATAGTGATCTTGGACAATAGATGAAAAAGAAGAGAAGCTGGAAGAGGTTTGGTGAAGATGTGAGCTAACTGGTGCTTAGTACGTATAGGTAGAAGTTTGATAAAACCATCAGTGATTTTGTCTCGAATGAATGTCAATCGATCTCTATATGCTTCGTCCGTTCGTGGAAGATATGATTATTGGCAATATGGATTGTGGCTTGATTATCACAAAAGATTAGAGCTGGGGAATCGAAGGGAATCTGAAGTTCATGAGGTTACTGTTGAATCCAGACTAGTTCATTGGTTGTAGAAGCTAATGCACGGTACTCTGCCTCTGTAGAAGATCTGGACAAGGTGCTTTGCTTCTTAGCCTTCCAAGAGATTAATGAGTCGCTGAAAGACACAAAAACCTGTGATTGACTTCATGGAGTCGAGATATGAGCCCCAATCAGCGTCAGCAAAAGCTCAAAGTTGTATGATGAGGAAGCAGCAAACATCAATCCTTGGTCGGGGTTACTTTAAGATACCGCAAAAGGTGATATACTGTATCAAGATGAGGATGGGCAACAAATTAACTGAGTTTACGGACCGCAAAAGTAATGTCAGGTCGAGAGATTGTTAGGTAAAGTTTTAGATAAGTTAGTTAGAAGCATGTAACTTCATGAGAGGATTTCTTGGTGGTGACATGTTGTATATATTAAATCAATTAATTGTTGGCTGGCTATATTTGATGAGATACTAAGTCACATGTAATGGTAAGTCTAGACGTAGACATAATACCGTTAAGCAGTCGATCTCAATGGTGTAAATTCGTGGTACCTTTAGAGATTTACCGAGAGATCAGGAATACTGCATATCGAGGGAAATGAGATTAAAGCTTACGGCGTAAGAGTCTTTATAATGGTAACCCTACCTTGTTGACTGGAGATCCCAAAATCTTGGTTCAAATGGACAACTAAGTTATGAAGATTCCATGAAGCACTTAGGAAATTATTCCTACTCATTCCTATGATAATTAAAGTGCTTTCTGCTAAATGATTGAAGGTTAAGATATTTTTTTAATAATTCCTATAGCTTGATTTAGTCAAGTGGAGTATGGCAGAATACTCTTAATAGGAGATCACCTATGTAAGTGTGAAGTGGGGCCGCTTCAATGAGAATTGTTCGAGGCTAAAAATTCTCTAAACACTTATGAAACCGAGAGTGATCCATGGCCAAAATGGACACAACCGTGAGAACCATGAACGGTTTAGGGAAGACATTGTGTGAATACTGTTGTCTCGGCTTACACCAACGGCTGTATGGTTCAAGACATCACGTTCACCAATTAGCCAGTAAATCCGATAGTATTTCACTAAGGGAGGTTCAAGGCCAGAAGCTACCTTCTCTGATGCAGTGTTTTTTCCGCCCTCTCTCTACTAGTGTCTGCATAGTCATTTGTATTAATTTTCATTCATGTGGGGGATTGTTGGAATTTTGTATTGGAAATTGGTTGTGACCAATTGAAATGATTTAAGTGGAAATTCCTTGTTTGGTGAATGAGAAATTAAGCCAAACTTAAACCACTTAATACTTGAAATTATTGGAATTGTGTAGAATATTGTGGAATATTTTAGAGAATGTAGATGAAAATATGTGTCTTTTCATATGGATCATGACTCTTGGAGAGCATGACTTTTGGTATGAGTAACTTCCAATAATTATGATTATTCAAAAGATGTGTCTCTTGGTATGAATGTTCCAACTACTATATATATGGATTCCCTATGTGTTTGGATTAACTACATAACAAACAATTCATTTGATAGTTTCATATCATGGTTACTTTAGTTTTGCATAAAACACTTTATAGAAGTGATTTTCTCTTATATCAAAATCATGGTTATGGTAGAGAGGGAACTCCGTTCGAGTTCGTTGGTCTAAATCATTTGGAGTGCTCCTATGGCTTGACGTGGTCGTTGTATCTTGGGAGATGATTGCCGAGAAACCGTTAGCACCGATGCGGGGCAAATTCATTTTAAGGACAAAGTGTTAAACACTTGCCTCGACCGATCGCATCACTTGCATCTCATCTTTCTTTTCCGATTTCATTCTAATTTAGTATTTTGATTTCGGAGAGTAACTAATATTCTTTTGATTTCATGTAAGGTTTGAATTAAAAAATGACACGCGTTCAAGATTGGAAAGTGATGAATCCATATTCATATATTGGAAGTCGATAATCAGTATTTTGTCTTCTCAAATCAGATTTCGGTAAATCGAATGATATTTCGATTTCACGGTATGTTCTTGATTAATATAATATGCACATTATCGGTGTAATATCTCCTACAAGCACAATGTCTCAATACTTTTTAGACATTTGATATGAAAATGGTTACTATTTTCCTCCCTCTTCTTGTTGCAAATCATCCTTAATAGTTATAGCTACTTATAAGTCAATAACTACATTATTTCTTGAAAATATTACTATTTTCAATTGTACATTAACATATGTATATAGGTAAATAAAAAATTAATATACTTAAAAAAAGAGATGGAATAATTGATGTGTCTTTTCTCTTGTGAAGTTTTGTATCTTTAATATATATATATATATATATATTATTTATTTATTATTATTATTATTTTTTTTAAGGTGGAGGGGGTAATCTATGATTTTTCTTGTCAAAGAAACATTTTTGTGTTAATTATTAATGTTACCCCCCTCGTTTCGAGGGTTGCAGAAGGATGGCACCCACGACACTTCTCCAGCTCCACACCCACGACCTCCGATACGAAGGCGCGGAGGATCTAGAGGCGGAGGCAGGGTGGCGGCTAGACTCACAAGGGAAATGGCTACCATGACCGCCAACATGAGGAACATAGCCCAACAGAATCTGGCCATGCAAGAAATGCTGGCGAACATGCAATGGCAGGGATATCATGCCCCCCATATACGGCCCCAGACGACATCCTTCCTGAGGCACAAGGGTATTATCAAGAGGAAGAAGTTCAAAGCCAAGCGGCCAAGACCCCGTATACTGGAATGCAAGCCCCTCAAGAAAGGGAGACAGAAATGGAGACATCCATAGATTACGCCCCAGAAAGGCCATACGGAGCACCGTTTGACCATCTCCCGAGTCACGAGCCAAAAGGACGACCTCGAAGGGTCGGAAGTGTTTTTAACAGAATAGGTTCGGAGGCACCTAGAAATAGGCAAGACCTCTCTCCTTCCGCGCCTAGAAATAGGCAAACCTATTCTCATCCAGACGGGGGATGGCGACCGGACCCTCTTTATTATGAAGGTCGGCCAGCTTGCAGCAATGAATCACTGGCCCCGCCCCCTAGAAATAGGCGGGAAATGAGGAGCCAGGCTAGGAAAGAGGCAGCAATCTCGCCGCCTCGTCCCGAACCTTTCAGAGTTGAGGATGAGGACTCAGACGAACCCCAAAGATCCTGCGACCTAGATGATGATGATGAGCAATCCCCCTTCTCAGAAGCAATAAGAAATGCCCCCATGCTGAACCACTTCACTCTCCCTAAAATCCCGAAGTATGATGGAAGAGGTGATCCTGCCAAACATATAAATAATTACAAGACACACATGAATTTGTAAGGGGCCACTCCGGCAACGAAGTGCAGGGCTTTTCACCTAACGTTAAGTGGAGGTGCCGAAGTCTGGTACACTAGGCTACCTGAAGGAAGCATCCAAAGTTGGCCAGACATGAAGAAGACATTTTTAAAACGCTTCGCGACAAGCAAGGAGGGAGATAGACCAATCCAGCGGCTGCAGGACATGAGACAGCAAATGGGTGAAGCATTAAAAACCTTCTTGTCCCGTTTCACGGACGAAATGACTTACGTATGCAATTCGCGAGACAGGAAGCGTTAAGCGCCCGAGGGAGGGTTAGACATGAACTCCCTCTTTTGGAGGGACGTACAGAACAAGGATCCAACCACTTATGACGCCCTTTTAGAAATGATAAGGCGAGAAATTCTGAATGAAGAGTTAAAGGATCACAGGAACCTGGCAAGTCGAGGCCTCCCGCCTCCACAAATGCAAAGAGGAAAATGCCCAACTTCTCACTTAATGGACCATCAGGCCCCATTGAACCATGGACAAGAGCTCGCTGCAGCCACTCTCAATGCCGTACCTACTTTAGCCTATGAGGAGGTGAATCCTGGTGCTGAAATGCATCAGCGTCAATCTTACCCACGACCGCCACAGAAGGGTCAAGGTAGGGGACGAGGAGCTGAACCTAGAGATAGGGATGAAGCTCCCAACTACTGCTCCTACCACCAGTCCCATGGTCATCGCACGGAAAACTGTTGGGATGTCACAAGACACTCGCGAAATCAAAACCAAACAAGGAGAAAGCATCCCTCCAGGAACGCTCCTTACAAACTTAACCGACCCCCTGGAAGCCACGAACGACGTCGGACTAACCACAATGACCACCCCCAATTAAGGGAAGACAACGGCGAAGAGCCTAGGGAAAGTCAAAGGCAAGGGAGAGGACCTCAACCGAGCAACGAACCTGTTCGGGAGATTGACACCATCATCGGTGGTCCTCACATGGGAGGAGATTCGAGGAATTCCCAAAAGAGCTATGCCAGGGAAGCAACTGATCCAGCCATGTCAAGCTATATAGTGAATCAATCTACGAGTGGGTCCTCGTCCCCAATCACTTTCACACAAGAAGATGCACTGGGGGTACATTATCCCCACTGCGATGCATTGGTGGTTAGAGCTGTTGTTGCTCGCAATGGCCTGAAAAGGATGTTGGTAGACAATGGAAGCTCGGTCAATATCATCTTTGGTGCCACGTTCGACAAAATGGAGGTTGATCACGAGTTGTCCCCAATAAACTCCCCTTTGTTCGGATTCACGGGAGATAGCATCGTTCCAAGGGGGAAGATCACCTTGGCGATGGAAATTGGAGCCGAACCACTGGTCACCAGAAACTTCATGGAATTCCTTGTAGTTGATAGTAGGTCCGCATACCATGGGGTATTGGGAAGACCCGCGCTGAAGGAATTATGCGCTGTAACCTCAATTCACCACCTGTGCATGAAATTCCCAACGGATGGCGGAGTGGCTACGATCCGAGGAGACCAACGAGGCTCTAGGGAATGCTACTCCAACTCCTTGAGAAAGGCCGAACCAAGAACCACCAACGTCATCCTCAACGACGTCGACATGGAAGATCTCCCTGAACAAGGGACTGTGCCAATGCCAAGAGACGTTCTCATGACCGAGGCCCCTACGGAAGGCGGACCCTTCAGCATCACAGGGACCCCTGAAAAAGGGGCAACTGTAGAAGAAGTAACTTATCTAGAGGAATTGGATCCCCGCATAATCGATTGCGAGCCCCAGACAGCCCCAATGGAAGAACTGGAGACCTTCCCCATTGATCCAATGGATCAGTCCAAGCGTCTACAGGTGGGAAGCAAGTTGCAACCTAAGGTGAAGGAGGAGCTAAAAAATCTCTTAGTAAGGAACCTTGATGTTTTCGCCTGGAAACACGGCGACATGGTGGGCATTGATCCTAGGGACAGTTGCCATCACCTAAACATCGATCCCAAGGCTGCGCCACATCGACAGAAACGAAGAGCCCTCAATCCGGAGAGATATGAGGCCCTCAGGGAAGAAGTCAAGAAATTAATCGACAATGGTTTCGTTAGAGAATCAATGTATCCGAAGTGGGTTTCCAATCCGGTGCTGGTCAAAAAACACAATGGGAAGTGGAGGGTCTGCATAGACTTCTCGAATCTAAATCAGGCATGCCCTAAGGACAGCTTCCCACTTCCCAGGATAGATTAGCTCGTGGATGTGACTGCAGGGCATGAAATACTTAGCTTCATGGACGCTTACTCAGGCTATAATCAAATCCCCATGTTCCCACCTGACGAGGAACACACTTCCTTCGTCACAGACAAAGGGCTGTATTGTTACAGGGACATGCCCTTCGGTTTGAAAAATGCCGGGGCGACCTATCAGAGGTTGGTGAACAAGATGATTTGTCAATCTCATCGGCAGAACCATGGAGGTCTATGTGGATGACATGCTGTTAAAAATACCAGATGAAGCTCAATCCTCTGAAATGTGCGTTTGGAGTGTCATCGGGGAAATTCTTAGGCTACATTGTTAATCAGAGGGGGATCGAAGCTAACCCTGAAAAGGTCAAAACTTTGATTGAAATGAGATCGCCTCAAAAACCGAAAGAGGTGCAAAGCCTCACTGGACGAGTTGCAGCCTTAAGTCGCTTCATATCGAAAGCAACGGATAAGTGTTAGCCGTTCTTCAAAATTCTCAAAGGGGGAAATAGATTCCAATGGACCGATGAAAGCGAAGCGGCCTTACAAGAGTTGAAGAAACACCTGGGACAACCGCATCTCCTCTCTAAACCGAAAGACCATGAAGTATTATACTTGTACCTGTCAGTAACCCCTGAATCCTTGAGTTCGATTTTGATAAGAGAAGAAGGTGAGCGTCAATTACCCGTCTACTATGTAAGCAAAGCGCTTATAGCGGCTGAAACTCGGTACCCTGATATGGAAAAACTAGCTCTCTCCCTGGTAATGGCATCTAGGAAGCTGAGGCCCTACTTCCAGGCACACAGCATCCATGTATTGACCAATTATCCCCTTAAACAAGTACTTCAGAAGCCAGACGCTTCAGGAAGACTACTCAAATGGGCAGTGGAACTCAGTGAGTTTGACATTCATTACAAACCTAAGCCGGCCATAGAGGGACATGCATTAGCAGACTTCGTGGCTGAGTTCACGCCTGTCCCCAGCATTGAAGTGGAAATGGAGCCTTTGGAGCCTCAGATTTGGAGACTCTCGGTTGATGGGTCAGCTGGTGATGCTGGCTCAGGAGCGGGGATCGTCTTGACCAGTCCAGAAGGACATAAGCTCAATTGTGCAGTAAGGTTGGGCTTCAAGGCAACTAATAACGCAGCCGAATATGAGGCCCTGCTAGCGGGCCTACGTTTGGCAAGAGAAATGCAAGTAAAGAGGCTGATAGTCAACAGCGACTCCCAGCTCATTGTCAGTCAAGTACATGGAAATTTTTCTGCCAAAGACAAATCCATGGCAGCCTACCTAAAACTGGTGATGAGCTACGTCCCTTCTTTTGAAAGGTTTGAGCTGATGCAGATACCAAGGTCTTACAACTCCCATGCTGATGCACTGGCAAAGCTAGCAAGTAGCAAAGATTCCGAACTGCTCAACGTAGTCCCAATTGAACACCTCCTGAGACCTTCCATAGAGGTCGGCGAAGCAGTCATGTGGACAGAAGGTACCCCTCCCTGGATGACGCCCATCATGTCGTACCTAAAAGACCAGACCACAATAGCCTTGGGAAAAGAAGAAGCTCAAAAACTCCGAAGAAAAGCTGCCCACTTCGTCCTACAAGACGACGTCTTGTACAAACGCGGCTTTTCAATGCTCCTGCTAAGGTGCATCGGGGGGGGGGGGGGGGAACAAGCAGATTACGTGCTTAGAGAAATCCACGAAGGTGTTTGTGGCAACCACGTCGGAGGCTGGTCTTTGGCGCAAAAAACGCTCAGGCAAAGATATTACTGGCCCACCTTGAAAAAGGACGCACAGCAGTTCGTCAAAAAATGTGATAAATGTCAGCGTTTTGCCACGGTCCAAAGACAACCTTCGCAAGAGCTAAATGTAGTATCCAGCCCTTGGCCGTTCGCTAAGTGGGGAGTCGACCTGATCGGACCCCTTCACAGGGGGAAAGGGAATTCCAGCTTCGTAATTGTTGCAGTCGACTACTTCACAAAGTGGGTAGAAGTCGAACCTCTTGCAAAAATAACTGAGGCGAATACTTCCAAGTTTCTCTGGAAAAACATCATTTGCAGGTTCGGGATTCCCCATTCTATCGTTACAGACAATGGTAAGCAGTTCGACAACAAGAAGGTCAGAGAAATGTGCGAAGAACCGGGAATTAAGAAACATTTCTCATCCCCACATCACCCCCAAGCTAACGGGCAGGTCGAAGCTGTGAATAAAACAATCAAGTACACCCTGAAAAGGAAACTTGATGCATCAAAGGGAGCATGGGTAGAGGAATTACCCCAAGTACTTTGGGCAATCAGGACTACAAGTCGAACTGCGACGGGAGAAACCCCTTTCTCAATGACTTACGGGGCAGAGGCTATGAGTCCAGTCGAAGTGGGCCTCCCGTCACCCAGGCGAATGCATTACAATGAAACAGTCAATGATGAGGCAAGATGCTTTGGATTGGACCTCCTTGAAGAAAGGAGGGACGAGTCCCAGGAAAAGATGGTCATGTACCAACGTAAGATGACCAGATACTATAACTCGAAAGTAAAAAAGAAAACATTCCGGTTGGATGACTTGGTTCTTCGCAGGGTATTCCCACCCTCTAAAGAGTATGGGTCAGGAACCCTGGGTCCAAATTGGGAGGGTCCTTACCGCATATGTGAAGAAATTCGACCAGGAACATACAAAATCAAAAATGTGGATGGAAGGGTACAGCCTCATCCTTGGAATGTGGAACACTTGCGGAAGTACTATCAGTAGGATCGTTTATTTTGTATGAATCGTCTATTTTGTATGGATTGATTGTTTTATTTGAATGAAAGGCTAAGAGCCTCAACTGGATTGTTTGTTTTATATAAATCAGTGGCTGGGAGCCTAACGTTAATTAAATATCATGTCGAAGTTATTTAAAGATTGTTTGCCTAATGTTAATTAAATATCAAGTCGAAGTTATTTAAAGATTGTTTCAAGGGCTAAGAGCCTTGGGGTATTTTCAACATGATACAAAAGGCTAAAAGCCTCGGAACGTTATGAATGATATTTTCAAGGCTAGAAGCCTCAAATTATAAAAATTTTTTGTTCTTAAAAGGCAAAGAGCTTCGGACGTTACAAAAATCATTTCTAAGGCAAAAAGCCCCGGTTCGTCTAAATATCGTTTTAAAGGCTAGACGCCACAAGTTATTAAATTGTTGTTCTTAAAAGGCTAAGAGCCTCAGACATTATAAACGTTATTTGCAAGGCTAAGGGCCTCGACTCGCTATGAACATTATCTGAAAGGCCAAGAGCCTCGATTCGTTTAAAATCTTATTCTGATAATTAAAAGCCTCATTTTGTTTAAACAAGTATTTCGAAGGCTAAGAGCCTATGATCACTTAAAATATTATTTGGAAGACCTCAAAAGCAAGAAGAAAGAAGAAATGCAAAAATTTCATTACAAAAAGAAAAAAAGTACATAAGCTGAGGCCGAGGCCATTACACTTGTGCTCACTGGGGAGGGGGTTTGGGATCGACGAAAGGAACTATGGCGTCAGGAGCCACTTCAGGAGCAACGTCCTCGTCAAGTTCAATGACTTGAGGCTCTTCTAAAGGAGTTGGAGGCTCAGATCCTTTCGGCTCTTCGTCAAGAAACTCAGCCCTGAGTTCTGAGGTGTCCTGCGTAGAATGCACCTCGATCCACTCTACCACCTCGGTATATGCATATCGCCTCCAATAAAGGGCAAACTGTTGATATTTCTCAGTGAGATGGAAGTTCGCCAGGAAGTGATCCTCCGCCTCAGCCTTAAATCGTTAGGCCTCACTCCGAACCCCCTCGATCTCCTCCCTCAATTCGGAAAATTGGGAGGTCAGTTCTTTCACCTCTCCCGTCAGCCCCTCCTTTTCTTTGTTAGCCCTCTCAAGGGCCTCAGCAGTTATCTTTTGATGAGCATCGGAGGTCTCCACCCGCTTCGTCAAAGAGGCCACTTCACTTTGAGATAAGTGGACCTCCTTCCTCAAAGACTCAATTTCTGCCAGCGCAGAAGCAAGTTTCGTTGATTCCTCAGCTTCTTTCTTTTTTATTGCGTCGGCCTCGGCTTTAACTTTATTTAGCGCTTCCTCAGCTTGGGAAGCCTTGCCAACGAAGTCTCGGTTCTTCTTGTGGAGGGTTTTGAAAAGAGCCTCCACTTCCATGGCCATGCCAAAGGATCTCGACGCCTGGGCCACCATAGTAGCGACGACGTCCACGGCATCACTTGTCTCAACAAAGTTCTGCCATTTCGGAGTCCAGAACTGGTGGAATGTCGTCGCGGCCATCTGAATCTCTGGAGGCAGAAGGGATATAGCCTCGGGCTCCAGTTCGTCAGTCTTCTTGGCCAAAGGAGGTTCGCCTTGAGTGCGATCCGAAGTGGAATCGCTGGAAGTATTGGGCTTTTTGGCAGGCCCCTGATTTGTGGGCTCGGAGGAGGTTGCTCGCTTCTGACCCCCCGAAGCTGCAGCTATAGACGCTGCCAACAGTTTCTGCCCCGTAGGGACTTCGGAACGAGGAGGGGGAACGTCATTGGAACTACCCACCCCGGTGGTGGATACCCTGAACTTCTTCTTAGGCTCCTCAACCACCACCTTCTTCCCCCTATCTCCCAGGGAAGAACGCCCTTCTTCTTGAGGGGCAGCCTCCTTGCTGACCCTTTCGATTTTATCCTTCACCTGCTTTCCTCCAGCAGATGAAGGCTTCATGCCTTTACGACAGGCAGTAGAAGTGGCGGCCAAGATTGTGGCCATGTCAGGAGTGGGCGCCTTCCTTTTCTCAAAATCACCTACAGTCCAACAAAACATAAGAGTCAGGGAGAAGGGAAATGAGTAAAATCAGTTTGATCAAGTAAAGGGACCTTACCACGTCGAGCCATCAAGCAGATTTCCTCGTAGAATCGTTAGGGAACCACCAAACGGCTGAAGTCACGCTCTGAGAATGGCCGACGATAAATCTCGGACAAGATATCCCAGTCACTCTTGTTAAAATTGAAACGCTCGACCGACCCTTCAAAAAGTGACTACGGGTTAGAGGCAAGTTCAGAATGAAGAATTGGCATTGAAAAGAATGGCGAAGAACTCACTGGGTTCGGAGTAAGAGGTTGGAACCTTGATGTAGGGGACAGTGTCACCCTCACACTCCTGCCACTTCCCCCGAACCCAAAACCAGGTTTCCTTCCACCCCTTAATTGAGGTAGGAAGACCCAGTAGGAAAGGCGAGTGCCCCCCCCCCCATGGGCACAAGGAATACCACCCCTTGGAGTCCCCCTTTCCTAAGGACCTAGGCTGGTAGACTGTTTGGAAAACATGGAGGGGCATGTCCTCGCCTAAGGATACTTGTTTCCACAAAAAGTATGAACCCACTAGTTGGGCCCAACCGTTAGGGGCCAATTGTGTGGGGGCCAACCCGTATAACCTAAGGATGGCTCGAAAAAAATGGTGAAGGGAAAGGCGAAGCCCTGCCTTCAGGAGGTACTCGCTAATGGCGACGCACCCCTGCCTAGGGAAGCAGGCTCGCTGATCATAAGTGGGGGAAAGGAGTTCGATGTCAAAGGGGATCCTATATTTCTCTCTGAGGTTGGCCAGTTGGGTCGGGTTAACACATGAAGGAATTTTGGTTGCCCCCCAGCCCATGCCATCATCACACTGGGCGACACTTCCGGATATGGAGGCGCCTCGGCCTGCCTCCATGGATCTCCTAAGGTCGGCTGTACTGGTTATTTGGAATCCTAACTCGCTGCCTACTTTGGTTACATCTATGTCATCCCCAGAAGGAGCCATGAGTAATGGGAAAATGCCAAAGAAAATTCGTGAAAAATAAGTTACTTACGAGTCGAAGACATCACAGAAATGCAGGTGAGAAAAAGAAACAGAGAGCGCAGGAAGAACATGAAGACTTGAAGGAAAAGAGTGCAAGGATTCGTGTAGCAAGTGGAATGAAATTCTCTCAAGGGTTATGGCCCCTTTATATAGGAAATGCTTATGCAACCCCAGCCGTTGGATCTCAATCCAGGCCATCCAACCATTGATTGTCAGATCTATGATCCAGACCATCCGCGACATCTGACGCTCTGTCTTCAAGGGGTAGGATTTGAACGTGCCTCCCACTTGCCTTCACGCATCTGAAACTTTGTGAACGGGCGTGAGAAATGGTCATTATCAAGCATTTAATGCGGCGGCTCGTGCGTGTATTGGAAGTTGTAGTGGCCCAGCTGTCTTCTTGGGAAGGCATCATAGCATCAAATCATTAGGGCCCCATGATTAAAACGCCTCGTAAATATCACGATTGACAAAAATAATGATAAACCACTATGACCTTCGATTCAAAGCTATGTATAGCTTCATTCCTCATTCTGGTCCGGATCTGTAGGCACCCCTTAAAGGAAGAGAGCATCTTATTTTTCCGAAGCTCTAAGAGCATCATATTTTCTGAAACTCTAAGAGAGCATCTTATTTTTCCGAAGCTCTAAGAGCATCGCATTTTCTGAAACTCTAAGGAAGCGTCTTAATTCCGAAGCTCTAGTAGAACCACTTCTTTTCTGAGGTTCTCTCGATATCACTCTTAAGTCCATACATTCTATAAATAGTCATGCCTAGACTTGGGGGACTATTGTTACCCCCCTCGTTTCGAGGGTTGCAGAAGGATGGCCACGTGGCAAGCCACGTGTAGGGCAGTCAGAAAAGAGCAAAGAGGACAACCAAGTGGGTCGGAAGCCCCGTGAAGGAAACGGTCCGAGGCCCTTCATCAATAAATAAACATTTTCTGTATAGCCTCGGCATGAGGCGCTTCCTCAAGGACGACACCATGCGTGATCCGAGGTCTTCTTGATGTCCTCTGAGGGTCATGAACTCGACGTTGCCTCGAGAAGATTCGAAGATCTTTTTGGATTGATTGATGGGATGCCTACAATAAAGTGAGCAGTCGTATTTAATGTCCGCCTGTCATTAGAGTGGCTGACCTTCGGTCAAACATTAAATGCGATGATTAGACAGCGACGTGAAGCCTCAGCTTAGGAGATGTCTCCACGTGGATCTGATCTAACGATTGCCACATCTGCCAGAATTGTATAAATGATGCGTTTCTGTGTTAATGGGGAGAGGATGATTTTTTCGGATATAACAAAGAAAGAGAGGAGAGAAAAGGAGAAAAGTCTGAGTGTTGAGAAAAAATCAAGAAAAAAAACACTTGGGTTCACATTCTATCTATCCTTCCACATATTCCATTATAGAGGAGGAATTTGTTCAAAAAGTGTGAAGCAACTCGGAAATCATTGTTAGTGTGATTTCCCTCCTATATTATTACCGGAACCCAAAACATCTTTGTCTCTTGCCAGAAAGTATCTCCCACGTTCATGAACAGTAAAGCCACCGATTGCATTCCGGTAGAAACGTGCCGGAACCGTACTTGACACGGCAAGAGTGGGCCCGGTATCTGTTGAGCTCGTTTTTTGGGGTCAACAATTAACAAATTATATTTAGTATTAAAAGTGGAGAGTTTCAAAACACACCATCTATAGAGTGAATTTATACTTTACATACCATATTTTTAAAATTAAGACTTATCTACTACTCTATATATAAAGAATAATGTTATTTCCAGTCGATCACTATCGTAATTGTCTTACGTGATATAAATGTGGCGGTTAATGATTTGATGCACGATGCAATAAAAAACTATCACATTAATATATCAAATCACTAACCGTCATATGTATGACACGTAGAACGACTACAAATAGTATTATTCATATATAAATTTTTGTTACATTTTTTACTATTTAGTTAAATTTTTTTATATTATTTTCTTTTTTATTCAATTTTTTTCTCTTTGCCTGTCCTGTAACTTTTTTACAAATTTATTTTTGTAAACTCTTTTGAATATTGACATTTATTTTTCATTTGCAAGTTTAAAGTAAAATTATATACCATTATTTATAATATTCAAAATTGTCTTCTAACTAAACAATTATTTTAATTATAATCATATAAAATAGTTTTTGATATTATCAATAATAAGACGTACTAATCATTGGAAGGTTTAAGATAAGATGAGATGAGAACATTTGAAAACATAAATACGAAAATGAACCAAAATCTAGATACTTTCATTATATAGAAAATGTGATGTAACAAATAAACATAAATATAATTACACATGAGAGAGAGAGAGAGAGAGAGAGAGAGAGAGAAGATTCATGAAAAAATAAGAAGGTTTAGAGGTCTAATATTGATATTAAAAAAAAGTGATTAAAAATGAAGCTGTTAATATTGAAATAGAGGTGATTTCCTATCAATGGCACTCAATATCAATATATAGAGATGAAATGAGGACAAAAAAGATTTAATGTATATAGATACAATTTTGTTCCCTTGTTCCTGTCAATTAGGAACTCTATCTAGGGACCTAGTCTATTGAGGCTATAGAGACACATGCCTAGTGGAAAACACAAGTGAGAGAGTAATAATTTGGGGTTGGGGTTTGTGGTTGGGGGAGGAAAAGGGACTTTGCATGTGGTAGAGTCCCACCAATTTGTGTTGCTGCCCACTCATTTAATTTGGTATTGATACTGTATAATAGGTTGGTTTATTAGCGCCTTAATTGAAGGCTCCTTCCATAGGGACATAAACTTTAACTCATATAAAGTACAATGGCCCCGTCAGCCCGAGAGGTGAAGAAGAAAATTAAAGTAAAAAATGTGCATTTTAATATGAAATTTCGTTTAATACAAAGTAGAAAAATGTGATCGACATCTTTTTAGGTGTTAGATGTTCTCATATTATGCATAAGATTTGGGCCAATTTTAAGTTGCAATTTTTTTTTGAAACAACATAATAGTAACGAAAATTGGCAAAGCCCTAGAAAATTGCAATTTTAAGTTGCAATCTTAAAAATGAATGGAAAACTAATTGATAATTTGGAGAAAAATTGTGCACCAATATGCTGAAAAGGGAGAAGAAGAATTAAAAAAAAATTAAATTTGGAAAAAAAAGAAAAGAAAAGGGCGAGATAAATTTTGTGGGGTCAGTGGCCCCCACATGTTGCAGATTTTAGACACGACGAGTAAACTAATCAGCTATTCATTTTTGTTAAATAGCGTATTGATAACATCTCTTAAAAAAAAAAAAAAGAGAAGAAGAAGAAAAATGAAGTGCGTCCACTCATTTGGAACGCTTTGGCAGCGCCCCTAATTTTTAGTCTATCTTCATTATCAGCTTTTAATGCATGAAATCTCACAATGGCAATCAGCATGATTACTTAGCTTATAAAATTAAATTATATGCACCGATTTGATAATACCCTAATCTTTTTGTTAAGATAATGTACTCATGAGTTATAAATACCTGATTTTATGATCAAATATTAGTAGGGTCCAAAGATGATTCTCACCATTTAAACATAGGCGATATATATATATATATATATAATCTAATGAGCACCGGTGCTCATCTTATCTTAAGCACCGATGAGTTGGCACATTAATTCATTGGTGGATATCAGAAATGATCTAATGAGCACCGGTGCTCATCTTATCCTAAGCACCGATGAGTTGGCACATTAATCAATTGGTGGATTGGAACTCACAAAATCTTTATCCACCAATGAATTAATGTGCCAACTCATCGGTGCTTAGGATAAGATGAGCACATCTTTATCCACCAATGAATTAATGTGCCAACTCATCGGTGCTTAGGATAAGATGAGCACCGGTGCTCATTAGATCATTTTTGGTGGATAAAGATTTTGTGAGTTCCAATCCACCAATGGATTAATGTGCCAACTCATTGGTGTTTAGGATAAGATGAGCAACGGTGCTCATTAGATCATTTCTGATCAGAAATATATATATATATATATATATATATATATATATATATATATATATATATATATATATATATATATATATATATAATTCAATACAGATTTTCATCGATGACAACAAAAGAGACATAATATTATTTGCCGTCCCACTTGATTTCTTTTTCATATCCAGGAGACCTTTAAAGTTAGCACTTGACTTTTCATTTTGAAAATCTTCTCATTATTATGGTTTTTGAATAGAAATATGACCAGTTGCTCTAATATTAACAGCTAATGCAATTTGGATTTAGGCAAGAAATTCATGTAGATATATCTATACAGATTAACGAATGGCGTTTTTGTCTGTGTATATTGGATTTTACTCGAATTGAATTTCAATCAATATCTTTCAACTGGGACTATTTTCTTTTCTAGAGCATGTTTGAGCCTCAATTTTTTTGCCCAAAATGTATTTTATTATAGTATTTTGATGGAGAATGTGTAATTAAAAAATATCGAAAATTTTTAGGTTTGCGTGTAATAGTATTTTATTGAAAAATATGCGGTTGAAAGTAAGAGACATAGATTAAATATATTTTAAAAATAATGGGGACCACACAAGAGCTTAGTCGGCTAACTTATTTGTAGAATAATCTATTATATTATGTGTACTTTCTTGAGCTTGTCGTGTCATCAATGGTTCGCACACTTCACACGTGGTAAGTGCTTTTAATACGGTGTGTAAATAACAATGTTCTCAAAATCAAATCGAACTAATCGGTTTGACTGAAAAAACCGAGAATTAGACTGAAATTAAATCATTTTAGCAAAGGATATTTATGTCATTGTATATTCCTTTTCATTTTTTAGGTGTGTTAGTTATTTGCCTTGCTGTATATATTTGTGAGCTGGAACATTTCATTTGCATGAATTCAATTAACTAATGTTCCCGCATTTCCTCTTCTTCTATCTTCTGGAATCCTCTACAACTCTTCATGGTATCAGAGCAACTGGTTGAAACTTCTGTGCAATGGCGAAGGATTCCAATGTTGCAATATATATTCAAAATCAGTTCGATCATTTTAATTCATCCGACGAATCATCTGTTGGAGAAATGGTTGGAGGATACGCTAATTCTCTTGTCAGTCGATTGATCACTGGTCCAACCAGTCCTTACTACCTTCACCATGGTGATAACACAGGAATGCAAATTATTTTAGTTGTCCTTACTGATGACAACTATGTGACGTGGAGTCGTATCATTGCACTCAGTGTTAAAAATAAAGAAGGGTTTATTAATGGAACAATCGATAAACTACATCAGGATGATTCTCTCTTCAGTGCTTAGAAGAGGTGTAATCATATTGTTACTTTTTGGATTATCAACTCTATTCCGAAAGAGCTTTATCCAAGTGTGATGCATAATGACTCTGCAAGGGAAATCTGGATTGAGCTTCGAGACTGGTACAACCAAGGTAATGGCCCTCGTATCTATGAGTTGAAGAAGCAAATTGCTTCAATTTCACAAGAAAACGGTTCAGTCAGTTCTTAGTACAATCTATTCAAAGGACTTTGAGAAGAGCCGGACAATTATAGACCAGGTGCCAAAAGCACCAGTTATAAACATGAAGATCAAGTTATACAGTTTTTAATGGGCTAGATGATCATTTTTCTACTGTTAGAAGTCAGGTCCTGCTGATGAATCCATTGTCTTCACTGAATAAAGTGTTTGCACTTATTTTACAAGATGAAAGGCAAAATGATGTTGTTGCTAAGAAACAACAACATTTTAATGCAGCAGCTTTTACAAGTAAGATGGTGCATGGATCATTTGGGAATCAGATATCTGGTTTGTTCAATCAATCTCAGAAAATGATAGATTTATATGTAATTATTGTGGAATGCTTGGACACCTTAAAAGGAAATGTTACAAGCTCAAGGTTATCCTCCAGGTCATAGATTTGCTAAAGAGAGAACACCTGTAGCAAATGTTGTTGCTCAAGTCCCTCTTGGTAACAACTTTGAAATTGCTATTTTCTCTTCCAAGCGTAACTATTACTCCAGATCAATGTCAACAAATTTTGGCCATGTTTGTTCCACAATTGCAGGCAAAATTATCCACATGCAGTTTGAAGCCACAAGATGTGCGATCAACCTCATCTTCAGTCCTTGAGACATCTACCTTCTCAGGTAATCATGTTTGTTACAATGTTGCTACAACTAGAGTTAAATGGATCATAGATACAGGAGCTTTAGAACACATGGTTTGTTCTATTAAGTATCTAACCACTGTGACTACTGAGGCTAATGCATCTGTGAGACTACCAAATGTCGATAATGTTGCTGTAACAGATGTGGGCACAGTGAAGTTTTTTGTTGATTTGGTTTTAACAAATGTTCTAGTTGTGCCATCCTTTACTTTCAATTTGATATCTGCTAGCAATTTAGTTCTTAAACATAATTGCTTCCTGATTTTCATACACAATTCTTGCTTTGTACATGATCTTTTAACATGGAGGACAACTGGGATATGCAAACTGGAGAATTGATTTTATCACTTTCAAGATTCTAATTACCAGTTCAGTAGCCAATCCTTTATCAAACCTCATCAACTCACAACACATTCTGTTAATTCTCTTAATATCAGTTCTGTTATTTTCCCCACTACTGGTTGCAGACCTGTTTCTTATTCTCAATGTAATAAAGCAAACAATCTTACTTGTAATTCCTTAAGCAATGATAAAGTCAGCAACATAAATATGTCCCTACAGTCAAATTCAATAAACATATGCATTTTTCTGCATGTTCCTTAGCTAAACAACACTGACTTTCTTTTCCACATAGTGAGACAAGAGCTTCCAAAATATTTGACATTATTCACTGTGACATTTGGGGGCCGTACTCTATTCGTTCTTTGGATGGATCTAAATACTTTCTCACCATTATAGATGACTATAGTAGAATGACATAGACATATCTTATGAGAGATAAATCTCAGACTAGGCCTATTATTCAAGCTTTCTTCTCACTTTAAAGATCCTGAGGTCTAATAATGGTGCAGAATTTCTTATGATTGCCTTCTTTCATTCTAAAGGTATCATACGCCAAGTTAGTTGTGTAGAGACACCACAACAAAACAATGTAGTTGAGAGAAAACATCAACACGTTCTAAATGTTTCTAGACCTATTAAGTTTCAAGCCAACCTACCACATCAGTTTTGGGGTGATTGTATCCTTATCGTAGCACATATTACAAATCGAACACCTATCTCTATTCTTGCTAATAAATCTCCTTATGAAATACTCTATCAAGCTATACCATCCTACACCCATCTCAAGGTTTTTGGCTGCCTCTGTTATGAATTTATATTGAAGAGAAATACAAAATTTGATCCTAGAGCCGCACCTTGTATGTTCATTGGATATCCTTATGGTATGAAGGCTTATAAGCTGTATAATATTCATACCAATACCACTTTCACTTCCAAAGATGTCTCTTTTCACGAAAATATATTCTCATTTCATCACCCTTCTTTTCTCAGGTCTTTGTCTAATTTTACCATTTTTCCACAGCCTACCCAAGCTCTCTTTCCAGCTCAATCACCCTCACATTCAGATATTTCTTTTCCAGCTTCAAATTTTATTCCTACTAATACTCATGCTCCTTCTTCATCTAGTCATATTTTGTTTCACCACAGTACCTCAAATGCTAACCAATCTTCTGATCTCACTTAACCCGTGGTTTCCTCTCCACCACCTCTAATACCTATCTGTAAATCTACAAGGGCTACATGACCTCCATCTTATCTACTAGATTATCATTGCAATCTGGCTTCTCAAGTGCCTGTTCTTCAATCAAATTCTATAGCAAAAGGTTCTGTATCAGGTAAATATACCATTTCAGATCATTTGGACTATACTCAGTTATCTCCTGCACACAAACAATACACATTGGTTTTATCTACTGCCGTAGAACCTCATTCTTATGCTGAAGCCTCCAATATCCAGATTGGTGCCAAGGTATAGATTTAGAATATCAGGCACTTGTTTCTAACCACACTTGGGATGTTGTTAAACTTCTAGATCATAAGAAACTTGTAGCTTGTAAATGAGTTTTCAATGTTAAGCTTCGTTCAGATGGGACTGAAGAAAAAAAGCTCGCATTATAGCCAAAGGTTCTCCCCAACAGGCAGGACTGGACTGGACTACGAGGAAACTTTTTCTCCTGTTGCTAAATTAGTAATTGTTAAAACTCTCCTAGTTGTTGTAGCTCAATTGCAGTGGCATCTACATCAAATAGACATAAATAATGAATTTCTTCATGGTGAATTGGATGAGGAGATGTATATGCTAATGTCTCCAGGGTATGAGCAGTAGGGGAAGAATGGAGAACAACTTGTTTACAAATTAAACAAGTCCATTTATGGACTTAAACAGGCTTCAAGACAGTGGAACACCAAGCTTACCTCATACATTTTATCACAAGGTTTCAAACAATTGAAGGTTGATTATTCTTTGTTCAGCAAACATGATGGCTGCTCATTCACTGTCCTGCTTGTTTATATGAATGACATTATCATGGGTGGAAATGATTTTTATACATTGAGCAATTTAAAAAGAAGTTAAATGATCAATTTAGATTAAAGGACTTAGGGGTTCTTAAATATTTTCATGGGCTTGAGGTTGCAAGAACTTCAAAGGGCATCTCTGTATGCCAAAGGAAATATACACTAGAAGTTCTATCAGATGCAGGGTACTTAGGAGCTAAACCAGCAGCTAAACCTCTACCACATAATTTGAAATTGAGCAAGAATGAAGGACGCATTGTCATGGATGCAAGTGAGTACAGAAGGCTAGTGGAAAATCATTTACTTGACCATAACGAGACTTGACTTATCATATGTTGTGCAGCTACTTAGTCATACTTAGTCAATTCCTTCAATCACCAAAACAACCTCACCTGGAAGCGGCTCATCATTTCTTGAGGTATTTGAATGGTACACCTGGACAAGGTTTGTTCTTCGAAAGCAAACCAAACTTGCATCTTAAAGGCTACTGTGAAGCAGATTGGGCAGCTTGTTCAGACAATAGGAGGTCTATCACTGGCTACTGCATATTTCTAGGGAATTTTTAATATCATGGAAATCTAAAAAGCAGCATATGGTCTCAAGATCTTTATCTGAAGCAGTGTACCGATCTATGGCAACTGTAGTTTGGGAGTTGAGTTGGCTGAAGAATTTACTCAATGATTTAAGTGTCACACATTCCAGAACAGCTTTGTTGTTCTGTGACAATCAATCTGTCATTCACATAGTGAGTAATTCGGTATTCCATGAAAGAACGAAACATATCAAAATTGATTGTCACTTGGTTAGAGGTAAGGTGCAAGAGGGGAGGTGAAAATGTTATACATGGAGCCAGATTCAAACTACTACTATTCAAGATGGGAGTATTGAAAATACACTCCTCATCTTGAGGGAGAGTGTTAAATCATTTTAGCAAGGGATATTTATGTAATTGTATATTCCTTTTCATTTTTTAGGTGTATTAGTTAGTTGCGTTGTTGTATATATTTGTGAGCTGAACATTTCATTTGCATGAATTCAATTAACTGATTTTCCCGCCTTTCCTCTTCTTCTATCTTCTGGAATCCTCTGCAACTCTTCAGTTGATACGGGCTAAATATGGTTATAATCTTGATTTCAACATATCCCCTAATGTGGTTATCATCTGGAAGTCGGAACTGTTTCAGTGTGATGAAGAGATTGATTGGGCAGGTTATACAACTATGCAGTGGAAAAGAACTTGAGTCATTGTGGAAGGGATAGAAACTAGAAAGGCTGTGGTGTGGAAAGGTTTTTATTGATAATAATAGGGTTTTTTGATACATGAGTTGTAAAGAATTGTTTTTGCACATTTTATTTTACCACTTGATATAAATTGCCATTTAAATAATAAAATGTTGAATAATTGATTTCAAAATGCTATGTTAAATAATATATTTTTTAATGTAGTATATAAATCTATTTATTTATATATTATTTTTATTTCAGATCAACCCCGGTTCGACCTCAGTTCGACCATTTGACTCTTGACCCTTTAACTTTTTCGGGTCGATGATCGGTTAGATTTTCAAAACATTGGTGAATAATCAAATTTTTCTAATGCTTTATCACATATTCTTCATGCTTTAAGATTTTCATCTTCATGCTATTTGACAAAAAGCAATTGCAGATAAAACGAGTGTTGCATAACTAATGATATAATTAGAGTCGGCTCAACTTCTAAGAAAATGAAATTGTTGCCTAAGACCTCACATTTAGGTAAAACCTCCAAATTTAGCCGATGTTTGACAATCATTATATGGCTAAAATGAAAAGAAAATGTGTGGTTAATACGTAGAAAAAGTTTTGGATTTATATGCTGTGTGAATGTATAGTTAAAAATTAGTATGTAGAAAAAAATGAATTTTGAAATAATAATTGCCAGACAAGTGCTTAAGAAATTGTTTTCAAATAGTTTTGACTATCAAATATTTGAGTTAGTTTTTTTCCTTTTATATGATAATTAAATGCACTTATTTTCATAATTCAGTTTATCGACATAAATTATTTTGCAAAATAAAGCAATAGAAATAGAATATAAACAGCATCGATGGAACACCATCCATGGATAAAGTAATAAAGATATAAATATTAAATATTGATGTCATAAAGTTTTTCGATAGTGAAATAAACAATTAGATAAATAACTTATCCGACATTTAAATAATTAAAAATTTAATAAATACCTTACATTAACTGACATTATATTTCATCAGTAACTTATAAAAAAAAAATTTATTGAGATCATTTGCTCTTATTAAACTTAGGTAACTAAGTTTGAGAGTATTTAAGAAACTTTGAGCATTGAATTATAATTAGGTGCAAACAACGTGCAATGCACGTTTGCGTAATTTAATTATATTTAATAGTTTTGTTTAAGAATTAATTTGTTATTAATAAAGATGTAATTTTTTTGGTTAATTAAATAATTAATGATGTAATGTTTATGTAATTGATAAATAATTAGATGTGTGATTTTAATGTTGTGATGTAAATTGGTGAGATCAAAGAAAATAAGCAAAAATTGACAAATTTGGAGAAAATGCTAAATTGTAAGGGATCCAAAGTTCGGGTACTAAAATGTAAATACTTAAAAGTTGTGCCGAACCTCACGATGAAGATTTGAGAGTGCTCGGAGTCAATTGGATAAAGGCAGATGTCAATGAAATCAAATTTAGTCAAAAGATGATCACAAATCAATTTCCAACCGAAAAGTTATGCTATGATGTTTTAGTCTCATATTGAGACCTATTTTTGGCATAGAATGTGATCAAATTGGAGAATGATGTCTGAATCAAAGTTGTAGCTAGATGAGTAGCTTTCCGACGCATTTTGAATCGCCTCAATCAGATATCGGAATACAAAGTTATGATAAAAACACTGAAAGAATATGCAACTGCCTGTTTAAAATAAGAAATTCCGTTACATAGTCCGTTAAAACAACAAATTCCGTTAGTTTTTCCGTTAAAAATAAGAAATTCCGTTACATAGCCACTTTTAATATATAGAAGATATTAATATATAGTTATTATTTATTATACGTATAAATTGCACAAATTTTAAATACATTATAAAAATTTATAGATTTATAACGAATTAAGATAAAAAAAAAAAACACGAGCCGGCTCGACCCTCTAAGGCTTAAGCTGAAAGTTTGGGTCGAGCCTCATTTTTTTGGCCGATATTTTGCTCGGCTCGGGCCCAAAAATGTTCGAACCTGTTTTGCTTGAGCCGAGCCCAAGCTTTGAGTTTCGACTCGTAGCTTGGCTCGGCTCACATCGGCTCAGCTCGTTGACATGGCTAAATGTCACTGACACTGTTGTTTTATCACCATTAGTATAAATTAATTTTAACTTCTATTTGAACAGTTGATGTATAACAAAGCGATTGTCACTATAAACTATTATATAGCAATAAAATCGTTTGTTGGAATCAATGGATTTCAAATGTTAGGATTTTTCGATTTTACTGTAGTTTGTTGAATTTCATTATATCTCTATGTGAATTACTATATAATAATAAAATACATTAAATAGCTAAGAAATTCTTGCCCGATCATACAAATCATGAGATAATATCTCTATCTTCTATCTTAAAACTACTTCCCTTTCGAAGCACAAAATTGTTTTGTGATTCTTGGAAAGCCAATCCATTCCTAAAATTACTTCGAATTCGTGTATATTCAAAACATGCAAGTTTGTTTCCAAGGTCCTAACATAAATTTCTACCTTAGCTGTCCTTATTATGCGATCTCCGCTAAGTACATCTCCTGAGGGGATGGCAACCTCTAAGGGTGCATATGTAAGTTCACTACTTACATTTAGTGTACGCATAAAGTTTGGAGATATCGAAAGAGTGAGTGGAGCTAGAATCTATCAAAGCATAAGCAAGTGTACCGGATATGAGGATGTTACTTGTCAAAACATTTTGATCTCGATCTTTTTCACGTCCAGTAAGGAGATAAACTGTAGTTTTCCCTTTAGGTGGATTCCCTAATTTCTGTTGCTGCTGTTGTTGCTTCTGTTTCTACTTCTTGGGGCAAAACTTTGCCATGTAACCTGTTTCACCATAGTTGTAGCATTCATTGGTCCCCATAAGGCATGCTCTAGCATGGTTTTTCTTGCACTTGCCATTAGGGGTGGGCGTGGGCGTGGGTTGGGTTGGGTCGGTTTTTGCCCCAACCCAAACCCAACCTAACCCAACATTGTCGGTTTGTTTGAAATCCAACGCAACCCAACCCATGTAAATGTTGAAACCCAACCCAACCCAACCCAATTATGTGTCGGTCGGGTTGGGTTGGATTTGTCGGTTTGAATCATAAATTTCAATTTTTTTGACACATGTTGGAATTAAATGAATTGAGATCCTAGCGGAACAAGTAGTATAGCTTGGGAATTGTATGTGAACATTTCCCAATTTGATGTGAGACTAGAGACACGGCATCATAACTAATATAGCAAGGACATAAAAAAAAATATGAAAAGAACAAGAGTAGTGGGACGTAATTGAAAATCGACATTTATGTTAAATTTGATTATGAAATAAGAATTATCAAACGAAATGACTTGACAAGACAAATATGGACATAGTGCAGTTTTAGATTAGAGATTGAACAAAACGCGAACGATGGATTGAATTGAAGAAATTCGAAGTCACTTCATTTAACGTACTTCATTTTTGGAATGTCTTATGATCATTCATAGTGATTCATACTCTATAATGTAATTTTTTATGATACAACGTGACTTTTTGACTTTATTGAATATAAAAAAAACTAGTAAAATAATTACTTAATTTAGCATCTCTACTTCATCCCTAAATCTTACGCTGGTATTCCTTATCTTGAAGAAATTTTTAATTGAAATCTTCGATCAATTTCGAAAGCTCCAGTTTTAATAATAAAGAATTGCTAACAAAAACTAATTCTTAATACAATTTGAAAATAATTGAGAAAACTATTCGTCAATTTTTCAATTAAACGTTTTTTTTTTTTTTCGGGTTGGGTCGGGTTGGGTTGGGGGTGCCAACCCGCGACCCGACCCGACCACCCAACCCGAAACCCGAAAACCGCCCAAAAAATGCAAAAAACCGACCCAAACCGGTCGGTTTGGGTCGGTTCGGTCGGTTTCGTCGGGTCGGCCGGTTTTTTGCCCACCCCTACTTGCCATAGATGGGAAGTTCCTTATAATTTCTCAAAATTGGGCCCCTTTTTCCTTTTTCACAAAGTTTTGATTTTCTTTTCCCTTGTTGTCCTCCCTTTAAGTTTTGATTTTCTTTTCCCAAAGTGCCCTCAAATCTTGCTTTCTTTAAGATTATTGGAGGATAATATCTTACATTTGAATATTTACTTCCCATTAGTAATTTCAACTCTTATTCTGTAAAAAAAAAAATTGGAGATTCTTTTAGGTTTAAGGATTTATATGAACTAAAAAATGAAAAATAGTAACTGGAGGAGAGTGGAGGCTGAAAAGTTGACAGCGGGTTATCTACGGCTACCGAAGCTTGGGGAAGAAGAAATGTGCGAAAATTTGGGAATGCTCAAATTTGAGAGGAGGCTTTTGGAAGAGGCTTCTTGTGTCGTCTACTCAAACCCATTTCTTTGATTTTTTTATTAAAATTATTTCATTTTTAATTATATAAAATATGTCACATAAGATGCCACATATATATGATTATTACTGTAGCGTGGACTGTTGGAATATACAATGCCACATTGAGTCTTTGGAATTAAAGGCCCAAGAAGCTAAGGAAAGAAACCGTGTAAATGCCAAGAAAGAGGAAGCTGAGCTGGAAGAAGTGAAGCAGAATTAGTTCAGCTCATTTTGTTTGTAAATACACGTCTTCATTTTATTGTTTTTAGTTTGTTAGTTTGTTATAACAGATTCTTTCCTTTTCCTTACTTAAATCATTGAAAGAAGCATTGTAAATTGAAGCAAGTCATCTTCGATTAGAAATGAAATAAAGTGCTTCCAGATTTAATCAGTTCTTCATCCTTGCATTCTGAATTCTTCATCCTTGCATTTTGATTAAAGGGATTTAACATGGTATCAGAGCAACTGTAAAATTTCTGCCACCTAATCCATATCTATCTTATGGCAAATCCTTCTGATGATTCTTCAAGCCCCTACTACCTTCATCCAAGTGATAATCCCGGTGCTCTACTGGTTTCTGAATTTTTCACTGGAGAAAATTATGTGGCTTGGAGTCGCTCAATCAGAATCGCCCTGACTGTGAAGAATAAAATCGGCTTCATTGATGGAAGCTTGACACAACCTAGTACTGATAATGCTCTCCTTCAGGTTGCTTGGCTACGAGCAAACAACCTTGTATTGTCATGGCTTATGAACTCCATTGCAAAGGAAATCCGTGGTAGTCTTCTCTATTTTATCAATGCATCAGACATTTGGGAAGAACTTCAGGTCCGATACCTTCGCAGTGATGGGCCTCGTGTGTTCACCTTGGAAAAGTCCTTGAGCTCAATTTGCCAAGGATCAAGATCTATCACTGAATATTTCAGTGATTTCAAAACCCTTTGGGATGAATACATAAGTTACCGCCCTCTTCCTACATGTCGTTGTGGTGTTTTGAACACCTGTGGTTGTGATATTCTGAAAAACCTTGCTGATCGCCAACAAGCAGACTATGTGATGAAATTTTTGATTGGATTACATGACTCTTACTCAGCCTTACGAAGCCAATTACTGCTGTCTTCTCCACTACCTTCCATGAGCAAGGTGTTTTCCTTACTATTACAGGAAGAAAGCCAACGATCATTAACCAATGCAGTTGGAATTCCTTACGACTCACATGCCATGGCTGCTGGGCAACACTACAGGTCTTCCAACAGCTTCAAATTCGCCAAATTCAAGGGAAGATCTGATGTTATCTGTTCACACTGTGGATATTCTGGCCACCTTGCTGAGAAGTGCTTCCAAGTCATTGGCTACCCGCCAGGATGGAGAGGTCCAAAAGGAAAAAGGTCCCTTCCAGCACAATTTGGAAATAATTCCAATTCACAAACACCTAGTGCTCAAGTTGCTTCTTCTGTGGCTCACGGATCAGCAGTCCCAAATATGATTTTCACTCAAGAGCAATTTCAGAATCTACTCACACTTGCAAATAGCCTATCTACATCATCTATCAGTCCCACTGCTGCAATTAACGCTGCATCCACTTCTGTTGCCTCTGCTTCAGGTAATGTTTTTGCCCATCTGTGTAATTCTCCTTCCCCTTTTACTAATCACTCGCCTTGGATAATTGATACTGGAGCCACTGATCACATAATATGCTCACCCCATCTCTTCACTTCCATTTACCCATCTGCCAAACCTTCCCTAGTTTATTTGCCAAATGGTCAGAATGTTCCTATTGAATTCACTGGAACGGTAATTCTCTCACCTCATTTAACTTTGCATAATGCTCTTTATGTACCTTCTTTCAACATCAACCTCATTTCTGCTTCTAAGTTAACTAAGGATCTTTCCATTGGGTTGTTTTTCTTTCACTCAAAATGTATTATGCAGGACCTCAAGAGTTGGAAGATGATTGGGCTTGCTGAAGTTCGGTCTGGCCTGTACCACTTGCTCAGTCCCTCTTCTGATAACATCAACAGCACCAGATTTCTTACCTCACCTCTTGCACATTCAGTCAACAGCACAAGCACTATCAGTCCCAAATTGTGGCATCTTCGGTTAGGACACATTTCTCTTGATAGATTACAGGCCATCAGTACCCTTAATACAAATGTAAAATCCACTCACAAGGATGTGTGTGAGATTTGTCCCTTAGCTAGACAGAAGAAATTACCGTTTCCTATATCAAAAAGTTGTTCAAATAAAGCTTTTCAATTAGTTCATTGTGACATTTGGGGCCCCTTTTCCACCATCTCATACTCTGGTTACAAGTATTTTCTAACAATTGTGGATGACTATACACGTTTCACATGGATTTATCTCATGAAAACAAAATCAGACACTAGACTATTAATCAAAACCTTCATTACTTATGCTCAAACTCAATTCAATTCAAACATTCACCCATCGAACCGATAATGGCCAGGAGTTTAATGTACCGTAACTTTATCAAAATAATGGTATAATTCATCGGTTGTCATGTGCGTAAGCCCCTCAACAAAACGGCGAGTTGAGAGGAAGCATCAGCATCTGTTAAATGTAGCAAGAGCACTCCTTTTTCAATCAAACTTGCCTCTCTCTTACTGGAGTGATTGTGTGTTGACTGCCACTCATCTAATTAATCGAACTCCCTCATCCATGCTGAATCATCGAACTCCATATGAGCTTCTCTTCCAAAAACCTCCTGCCTACGATTATCTCAAAGTATTTGGCTGTTTATGTTTTGCCAATACCCTCACTTCTAATCGACACAAATTTCAACCAAGAGCCTCAAAATGTCTCTTCCTTGGTTATCCTCCTAACATTAAAGGATACAAGGTGCTAGATCTCTCCACTCTCAAACCATTTATCTCTCGAAATGTTATTTTCCATGAATCTATTTTTCCCTCTATTCCCGACATTGCTCACACTCCCTTTGTCTTCCCAAGTTTCCCCCATGTATATGATTTTTTCCCTTCTCCTGCTCCTGCTCCTGCCACTACTCCTACCGCCCCTTCTACTCACTCTTCTCCTCATTCTGATGCTACCACCCCTCCTTCACACCCTCGACGTTCTGAGAGAGTCAGACATCTGCCTGCTTACTTGAAGGACTATTATTGTGGTACCAAGACTCAGACCCCTTCAGCATCTCCAGCATCATTCTACAGCCTGAGTTCTCATTCTGGTATATCTTATCCTATTGCTCCTTATCTATCTACTTCTCAGTTGTCTAATAATTATAAGACTTTCATTGCTGCTGTCTCTTCCTTCTCTGAACCTAAATCTTTCAAACAAGCTATTTCATCTCCACAATGGAAAGCTGCCATGGAGAATGAAATTAAAGCTCTTGAATTAAATCATACTTGGGATCTTGCTATTCTGCCCCCACATAAGACTGCGATAGGTTGCAAATGGGTCTATCGTGTGAAGTTTAAATCTGATGGAACAGTTGAAAGATACAAAGCACGTTTAGTTGCCAAAGGTTACACTCAACAAGAGGGTCTTGACTTCCTGGATACCTTTTCCCCTGTTGCCAAGATGACCACCGTCCGCACTCTTATCTCGGTTGCTGCCATTAAAAATTGGTATTTACATCAACTTGATGTAAACAATGCCTTTCTCCATGGAGACCTCAATGAAGAGGTTTACATGCTATTGCCACCAGGATACTCTTCACCTTCTGATCCTAGAGTTTGTAAACTCAGAAAGAGCATTTACGGTTTAAAGCAGGCCTCTAGACAGTGGTTTTCCAAACTGTCTTCTTCTTTGCTCATCCATGGTTTTACTCAGGGCAAATCAGATCTATCCTTGTTCATCAAGAACACTTCACAGAGTTTTATAGCCTTGTTGATTTATGTTGATGATATAATTATTGCTTCTGATAACCTTGATGAAATAACCAGTATAAAGAGGTTCTTGCATGATGCATTCACCATAAAAGACTTAGGAGCACTCAAATATTTCTTAGGAATCGAAGTTGCTCGATCAGCCAAAGGTATCACTCTTTGTCGACGCAAATATGCTTTGGATATTTTACAGGATAGTGGTTTTTCTGGTTGCAAGCCAACAGCTTTTCCTATGGAATCAACACTAAAGCTTAGCAGCAATGATTCATCAGCTCCTCTTACAAATCCTGCATCCTATAGACGACTTGTTGGTCGCCTTTTATATCTTACCATCACTCGGCCTGACCTATCCTTTTCAGTTCAAGCTTTAAGCCAATTCATGGCCAATCCCAGCATCGCACATCTTCGAGCTGCTGAACGGGTTCTCAGATACATCAAGGCCACACCAGGTCAAGGGATTTTCCTACCTGCTGCTTCATCAATTTCCTTAAAAGCCTACTCAGATAGTGATTGGGGAGGTTGCATTGATATAAGAAGAAGTGTCACTGGTTTTGCAATCTTTCTTGGGGATTCCCTTATATCCTGGAAATCAAAGAAGCAATCCACTGTTAGTCGATCTTCTGCTGAATCCGAATATAGGGCTCTTGCTTCAACCACTTGTGAGCTGCAATGGCTGTTCTACCTCTTATCTGACTTACATCTTGCTCACCCTCATGCAGCTCTCCTCTACACAGACAGTAAACCTGCCTCTGCTATTGCAACCAATCCCGTCCATCATGAACGAACAAAGCACATTCAACTTGACTGCCATCTCGTCAGGGAAAAATTACAAGCAGGTCTCATCAACATCATCCATATTCCTTCCAAGCATCAGTTAGCCGATATACTCACTAAACCGCTTGGTTCTCTCCCCTTTCATCATCTCATCCGCAAGATGGGATTGATAAATATCCATTCCCATCTTGAGGGGGGGTGTTGGAATATACAATCCCACATTGAGTCTTTGGAATTAAAGGCCCAAGAAGCTAAGGAAAGAAACCGTGTAAATGCCAAGAAAGAGGAAGCTGAGCTGGAAGAAGTGAAGCAGAATTAGTTCAGCTCATTTTGTTTGTAAATACACGTCTTCATTTTATTGTTTTTAGTTTGTTAGTTTGTTATAACAGATTCTTTCCTTTTCCTTACTTAAATCATTGAAAGAAGCATTGTAAATTGAAGCAAGTCATCTTCGATTAGAAATGAAATAAAGTGCTTCCAGATTTAATCAGTTCTTCATCCTTGCATTCTGAATTCTTCATCCTTGCATTTTGATTTGAGAGGAGGCTTTTGGAAGAGGCTTCTTGTGTCGTCTACTCAAACCCATTTCTTTGATTTTTTTATTAAAATTATTTCATTTTTAATTATATAAAATATGTCACATAAGATGCCACATATATATGATTATTACTGTAGCGTGGACTATGAATAACAGTATTCTTTTAATATACGTTTTCATTTTGTCCCCAATCTGGTTAATTGTGATAATTTGTATCATTGTATGTGATCAAATAATATCCTTCTTTAATATTATTTTAGCAAGAAACTACTATTCTAAGCCTTTTTCACCACCATTGTGAGAGGTCACATGCATAAATCACTAAGGTCCCAGTTGTTATATTTCATTTTTACATCACACATTTTATCAAGACTAGGTGCAAGCAACGTGTAATACACGTTTGCCTAATTTATATTTAATAGTTTTATTTAAGAATTAATTTGTTATTAATAAAGATGTAATTTTTTTGGTTAATTAAATAATTAATGATGTAATGTTTATATAATTGATAAATAATTAGATGTGTGATTTTGATGTTGTGATGTAAGTTGGTGAGATCGAAAAAAATAAGCAAAAGTTGACAAATTTGGAGAAATTGCGAAATTGTAAGGGATCCAAAGTTTGGGGACTAAAATGTAAATACTTAAAAGTTGTGCCGAACCTCACGATAAAGATTTGAGAGTGCTCGGAGTCAATTGGATAAAGAAAGACGTCAATGGAATCAAATTTAGTTAAAAGATGATCACAAATCAATTTCCAACCGAAAAGTTATGCTCCGATGTTTTAGTCTCATATTGAGACCTATTTTTGGCATAGAAAGTGATCGAATTGGAGAATGATGTCTGAAACAAAGTAATAGCCAGATGAGTTATCTTTCCAACTCATTTTGAATCGCTTCAATCGGATATCGGAATACAAAGTTATGATAAAAACACTGAGATGATCACAAATCAATTTCCAACCGAAAAGTTATGCTCCGATGTTTTAGTCTCATATTGAGACCTATTTTGGCATAGACAGTGATCGAATTGGATAATGATATCTCAATCAAAATTATAGTCAGATGAGTTATCTTTTCAAATCATTTTGAATTACCTCAATCGGATATCGGAATACAAAGTTATGATAAAAACACTGAGATGATCACAAATCAATTTCCAACCGAAAAGTTATGCTCTGATGTTTTAGTCTCATATTGAGACCTATTTTTGACATAGAAATTGATCGAATTGGAGAATGATGTCTGAATCAAAGTTGTAGCCATATGAGTTAGCTTTCCAACGTATTTTGAATCGCCTCAATCGGATATCGGAATACAAAGTTATAATAAAAATATTGAAAGAAGGTGTAGCTGCCTGTTTAAAACAAGAAATTCCGTTACATAGTCCGTTAAAACAACAAATTCCGTTAGTTTTTCAATTAAAAATAAGAAATTCTGTTACATAGCCACTTTTAATATATAGAAGATAAATATATTAAATACATAAATTAAAGAAAGTGCAACAACATTCATTAAATACAAAAGAAAATATGAATAACTTCACCATGAAGCTTTACTACACACCTTTACCAGTATGAAAATGATGCTTCAGGCAATGTGATAAAGGACAAAGGAGAAATGGATAGGTGACTAAGTAGGTATTAATTAATATTATATTATTCCATCCAATTCTTTGCGTTTCATATATTTACTTTGTGAAGTACTTACTAGGGAATTAGGCAGAAAAGTTGACAATTAAGCTATTTTTAATAATAAGTTGACCTTTTTAACCATTTTTTTCAATGAGTTAACTTAGAATAAAACCGTCATCTTATATTCAGTCCTTTATTCCATTAGTTTTTAAATAGATAAAGTGAAAAAAAGTTAAATTGTAATACGCTAGGAAACTCCCTTGGCATCTAACTAATAAAGAAAGAAAACGATAGAAGACTTCATATACAAGTTAATAAACCCATGTCTATTAGGGCTTTCAATTTTAAAAAAAAGATGGCTTCATCCATAATACAATATTATAGGCCTATTTGGCCAGGCTTATGTTTTTGAACGAGTCATCATGGACCAACATTCTTTAAAAGTTCTTCTAATCAAAAGAAACACTTCGAAAAGTATTCAAATAGATTCAAATGCAACAACTCATGAAGTTGTGAAAGAAGAAGTCAACATTCTGTGAAGCGACAACCGTACAAGTGAGGTTGTTTTTTGGCAAAGTAACTTTTAATTTTTTAAAAGTCCTGTTAAATGGACGGTAAGATTGATCGCTCTTTTCTCTTGGTGGAGGGGGTTCCTTTTTGTCCTTTCTTTTAGATTAGAAAATTAAAAAAGACTATATGCTAAGGGCATATACAAAATGGTCCCAATATTAAGCCCTGTTTGGTGGGAATTAAAATCAATTTTTTAGTAATGTTTGATAAAAATTAATGAATTGTGTGGTTGAAAAGTTTTGAAACCCCATAAAATATATTGTTAAAATTAATTGTTGATTTTGATTTAAATAAAAATCTAAATTTTAATTACTACCAAACTTTGTCAAAATCTTTTTCTTAATAAAAATGGTACTTTACTTTCCATCATAATTGTTCACACATTGTGTATCTATTTGATAAAGACATAGTTAATTAAATAACAACATATTAAAAAGTATTAATACAAGCAATCTATCAAAGATTGACAATCAACATGTTACATGTGAGCTTTACCAACATAATGTCCAATGATTATTTTTTTCCCTTTATCTATAATATATTAAATATCGCATGAAGTGAGAATCATTTTCTAAACGATTTTAGCCCTACTACAATTAATTATTTGAATAGTACCTTAATTTTCGTTTTTTATTATATATTTACTAGAATGTTAATTATTAAACATGCACGAAAATAAATAATTGAATTGTACGAGAACAATCAAATTGATTCATGAACATGGAATTTAATTAATTTGAATCAATGAATATAGAAAAAGAATAATGTATATGAACCAATGAATATAGAAACAGAATAATGTATATACATTTAAACAGATGTGGTGTACGTGAACCAACATAAAATTTAATTAATTTAAATTAATAGTTATAGAAAAATAATAATTTATATACATTTAAACAAATGGGGTATACATAAACCAACATGAAATTTAATTAATTTGAATCAATAAATATAGAAAAAGAATAATTTATATACATTTAGACAAATGGCGTTATATCATAAACTAAATGAATAATATTGAAATAAAATAAGTGTACATGGATTTGAATAATTTATATTCTCCTATAATAATTGAATAATTCACAAATTATATGATCTTTAATAATTTATATACTCTAGAATAATTTATGATAAAATAAATAATCTTGAAAATAAATGCGTGTTAATGAACTTGAATAATTTATTTACTCCTAAGGTAATTGAATAACTTCCAAAACATATGTACATGAATTTGATTACTTAATGTTATATTTAATATATCCAGAAATAAATGCTAATTAGTATATATGTACATACATAAATAATTGAATTGTAGTATTTTTAGAGTAATTGAATAGCTCTCAAAATATATAAAGTGTACGTGTATGAACTTGAAGAATTAATTGATTGAATTATAGTAGGATATATATAAATTAATGTTAATTATTATCATACACGTAAATAAATAATTGAATTGTATAAAAAGTTTATTTCACATAAATAGTTTATTTTAACTATTTTTCATATTCACTAATTTTCAAATATCATTTTTACATCGTTTATAAAATATTTCAGCACGTTTAGTAGTGACTAGTTTTTCAAATGGCATCGAAATTTTTTATGCCCTTCATCACTTTTGTTAGAAGCTTGATTAGACAGGAGTAGGGTCTTTACTTTTCATGGGATAAAGCATTTTTGCACTTGAACGTAATTAATTAGATTAAGTTTGCTTTTTAATTATTTGGACACATAATTCTTAGTAGTGTCCACTCACATCAAAATGTAACTTATTTAATTAATGACATTACATTTTTCTAATACATAAAAAAAATTATGTTAAACAACAAAATGCAACCAATGGGAGAATAATAAGATAATTAAACCAATCATCTTAACAATATTGAGAAAGATACTTTACATTTTATATTCATATTTGTAAATGTATATTATATATTATCATTTAAATTAACTAAATTATAATCAATGGAGGAGAAGAACTATTATAATATATAATTAAATAAGTGAGTTTTTATATCACTCTCTCTTTTTAATTTACATATGTCCATAAAAGATACTTTAATTACTATGATTTGACTAATTAAGATATATTTATGATAAATTTGTGTACGAATTGGAAAAATAAATTCAATTAATAATTTGTCTATACTTAATATATAATTGTCCACTTCTCCTTTAAGTAATTAAGAATGGAAGCAATACCCGAAGTGAAAAAGTTAGTAATCGTTCACATTTTCTTTCCGAAGTCATAAATAAATTATTTTTTTGAACAAAATATAAAAGTATGATACCAAAAAACAATAATTAAATAGTGGATGACAGAGCCTCAATAATTAGAAATTGAGTCGAACATATGCTTTAAAGGCATGTTTGATCCTCATTTTTCTCGAAATTCATTCTTTCAAAACTCATTTTCAACCACACATTTTTCAATAAAATAATATTACAGGATGATTCATTGAACTATATGCCCCTTAGATTCTTTAAATAATTAAATGCTTTAAAAGGGAATTAAAGGTGTTAAACGTTTGTGTCGGCAACATTTTGTCAGCCTGAACTCGATCAGGACAAGCATATAATTGATACACGATCAAAAAATATAGAAATAGTAGCAACCGAATAAATGATTGGTGTCTGTCGGCGAAGGTCACGAGTGTTGAAACTTTGGCCAATTTCTCCGGGCATATCAAGCATGCCCATTTACTACGACCTTTTTCGGGTTGGGCTGTGGCTAGCTTGGACGATCCAACCTATTTTTTGTGGATTTGATATAGTTGTTACTCGTTGAAAAGAATATGTGTAACTCAATGAAAAAAAAAAAAATTGGGCCTAATTAGATCAATGGAGCCTGTTTTACGAACTAAAAGGCCCAATAATACCAATCTTTTGGAGGATCTTTTGTGTAAATAGCCTAATGGGGACGAAAAGGGGTTTGTACTCTTATGTATACAAGTCAATTTCTTATTGCATGACAATTGACACAGACTAAATGAAATAAAAAATATATGTAACACAAATGAATGCATAAAAAAAGGGACTAACAGCAAATTCAATTAAAGTGATGCGGCAAATTCAATTGACCTCGTATAAAAAATTGAATATCATATAGTTATAAAATCATAATTGAAAGTGTTGTATTTTGATACGCAATAAATTTCGGACAGTGATATTAAATAGTTTAGAATATATTTCATTGTCCTCGGCTGATGAGTGAAATAATTATCAATACAATCAATTTATATGCTCGACTCGAAAGCATCGTGAGCTACTAGTAGCAACTTAATTTGTTAATGTTGTCTTGACCCAAATTCACTTATATGATGTTTTTCTTGTGTCTTGGCCCCTTACGTTGTTTCTTGGCCCAATTGATGATATAAGATAACCTATATATACACGTTTTCATAGTGTTGGAAAATGTGTGCGCGCTTTGTGTTTTGAAGAGAAAATTGTGGTTGCTTACTATCTTCTTCTTTGTTCCTTTTTTGTCTGATGTTTCTCTTTGCCTTTGTGGCTTGCAAATCACCACCATAATCTTATGGCTTTGTGGGTGAAAAAGGAAGAAAGCAATCATAAGTGAATACATGTTGTGAGTTGGAGTTTAATTGATTGTTTAATATTGATTGGTAAGTTAAAACTGAACCCTGATTCCACCAATTGAAGGTCCATTCCGTGACAGAAAGCACATAATTTCAATTCAATTACTGCAAATTACCTGAATGAAAGAGGTGCAAGAAAACCCTAGGATGAGATGAAAGAGTCGTACTTTTCAAGCTATGGAGTTTTAACAAATCTCCTGTCATATGAAAGATAATGACTTTTTTTGTGTAATTTTTATTTTAAATAGTAAGCCGGCTTAAAAAAAATTTAATTCAATCCTGAATCTGTCTCTGTTGAGAGTTCATACAACATGCAAATAAAGAAAATAAGGAGAGACTACTGATTATAGAGTCAATACTATTATTAAAACAATAATGTAAACATTATGACAATCTTTCAATATCTTCAAGTTACAACATATAGAAACCGTATACAAAGTCAACCTTACAGCTTAAGGATTAAGGAACTTATCGAACCAATCACTGGCTCTTTGGACCATCAAAGGTGTCATCTGATGCCCAATTCCTGGTTCTGCTACCACCTGAAAACAAAGATTACGGGTAAAAACCAAAAATAAAATAAAGAAATGAACTTACCAAACCAAACCAAACATTGGCTAATAATCAGTCACGCTATGTGTGAGCTAGCATGTGAACGTGCTGCTATTGGAAACTAAGCAATTTTTTCTATTTTTTTTTAAATTGCGATTCATTTCAAATTCATAAGAAATGTCTAAGTTGTTTCTATGCTTATTAGCCGAAATAGAAACAACCCTCTGACTTTTCGTTGTTGATTTTTTAGAACTTGATGAGGTTTTTATACATATGTGCGTGTGAGCGCGTGTTTGTGTTAACTCTTATTGTGTTTCTTTTCTTTTCGGTTAGGGCGACAGGAAGCGTTGATTCCTACCTCGAAATTGTCAAGACAATTGGAATCTTCGTAAGCTTTTCTGGCTCTTGATTCTGGGAGTTTCAAGCCATCAATTGGACAACGAGGATCTTCTTTGCCTAAAATTTCCAGATATTCATGTCAATGCAAATGCCTTATTTCTTGAGGAGAAAAACATGATAATATGTATACATTTTGAAAATATAAATGATTAAACATTAATACCACTTAAAACCAGTAGAGGGCGTGGAGCAATGGCCGGAATTGTGTAAGGCGAATCAAACTGAGAGGCCAAACCAGGAGCTATTCTGTCCCAGACCTGTTGACAATTGTAGTATCATAAGGAGTTCAACATTCAGAGTACATAACGGATTAAGCTACATATAATATAAGGGTGGTGTCAAAACGTGGCAGCCCGGTCCAAGCATTTAACACTGACCTTCTCTACTACTTCTTTATCAATGGAGCTCTTGCCTAAAGCAATCCGTGCTTCTGGAAACGAAGAGAAGTAGAGAAACATTCGCACGTTCATAAGTCGAGAAATGCTTTTCAAGAATAATTTATACTTGATTATAATTAAAATATGTGCAGGACTGTTACAAAAAATCCATTCAGGCTTCCCTGCATCTCACCTTCAAATACAGCCTTGATGCTGTCAACTCGAGCTTGCCACTTGTCATGTTCAATTGCCCATCGAAATCCCTAACAAATTGTCAACATTTAGATTGTAAGATTATTGTTCACCTAACTGATCCAGAAGTTCCAAGACCTACCTGAACACCAATTATAGGGACAACAACTGCATAGCGAGTATCAGCAGAAGCAGCAAACCATGCATGCATTCCTGCGTGATGGAATTGCATTGTGAGCTTTGCAACTTGAAGAAAGATTGATATTTAAATGTAGATATATTCCACTAAATTCTAACAACCTCCAAGTGATTCTCCAGTAATTCCTATTCTAGATGGGTCTACATCCTCCCTTTGCGTAAGATAGTCCGCCAATTTTATCAAGTCCCACACCTGCAAAATTCAGTGATGCACACAGTAAGAAAAATTTTGAAAATCGTATAGCTTCATGGTGCACACTGTAAGAAAAATGAGTCTCGACAGACTCATCAATTAATATAAAAAAAGTTTAAATTGTCAATAGACTTGCCCAAATCCACTAAGAACTGTCTTTAACAAATACAGGATATGGCACCATTACCGTGTCAAATATGAACGGCATCGTATTGCCTTTCTTCCATGATGACACCAGAGCCTGCATAACGACAAAGAAAGTAAAAAAAAAAAGTCAATCTCATCACTGATGGTGAACTGGGATACTCTTTGAGCTCATTAAGAAGTCTACAGATTACATGCACAAGTCTGTTGTATCGCAAAGAAAGGAAGAGGGAAAGCTATTCTTTTCAACTCTTTATTTTTCAAGACAAGTATTGTTCTCGCCGCAACATTTGGCAACGTCTACATATGTTTGCAAGCCATACACCACTGTACATAAGCAACACTACTAATTCCTCATCATGTCAAGGACCAGAGAGCTTATCCACTTGTCAATGCATATTATTTCTGACTGAATAATTTTTTTAGTTTAATATATCAACGAGAAAGAAAACGAAAGGAAGCGATCCAGTAAACGCACATCTCTATAGGTTGTCAGGCTGCTGGCACGCTCTCCATGATATCGAGAATCAATGGCTATTGCAATGTAATCCCTTGAAGCATATGCCTGAGACAAAGGGAGAAAAGGAAAACTCTCATCCATTAAAACATTTTCTTATGCTGCAAGCATGTGAGAAAATTATTCAATAATCACCTCAAGCAACGGCCGCAACCACTCCTTGCATTTATTTGTGCTATGTAGAAAGACAATCGCCGGTCTTCTTTTTTTACTGCTTTCTTTCATACTCAATATCAAAACCGGCAGACGTCCTTGATCTCCTTTCTGGTTGAGGATACGAAATGATTAGCAAACTCTCATTCTAATCGAATAGAGAAAGAATACCTATATATCCGGTGCACCACTCTTGTAGTTTTATCATAAAATAATATCACTCAATGAGAACAATAGTAATATGTAAAATTGGAGGCTTTAAAACTCCTATTGTTTATTCTTAATATAATAATCTGGAGCATTCAATTTTCCACCTATGTATAAAATTAGAGATCAAAGGAGGATATGACTTGCATGTTTATCTTTTGGTTTGAAGGTGAGGGGGGAGGTTCTAAACAAGAGAGACAGATTGATTATACGATTGCCATAGAAACTGCCACCTATCAGATCACTCACGAAATAGATAAACTGTTAACATGTTGAACTGTTCTTCCATCGGGAAATGGAAAATAAAAGAATAATGATGCCATCGGAGATTAAGTAACGACTTCAATATTTCTATTTTTTCTTATACTCATTAATTGTTTTCATATCAGAACTTTCTGCTCTCCGGGGTGGTTGCATCAAGCTCCAGAATCATGTTATGGGAAACAAAGACCAGTCTGACCTATTACCATGTCCAAGTTTCCTGTTTCAAAATATAACAACGTGCTAAAAGAATTGAAGAAACAAAAGCATTTAAATCCCAGATACCTCGGTAATCAGGTATAAATTCTCCTCTTGAAGAAGATCCTTAAAATTCGGAATTTCTTTCTTTGGAGTAGATTCCATTGCCTGTATGTGCCAGAAAATGCATCAGGATAATAGAGTCAACTATTGACAAAAGGAAAAAAATTGCAGCAAAGCAATTTCCAACCTCGCTGAAGGTTGGCTTTGGAGTTTCCTGATACAGTGGATCTAGCACTGGTTGAGCAGGTTCAACAGAAAGAGGAACTGACAACAGTTAAGAAACATATGAAGAGACACAGAAGCAATTTGCATTCATATCTAAGAACACGTACAGATTGAGGAAAAAGAATACCAAAATTCATAATTATAGTTTCCCTGTCAATAAATGACCAATCAAAGAAATGTAATCTGTGTAGTAAAAAAGTGAAAACCGTTTTCAGGAAATACAGAATTATGAACACATATTGGACGGCTTTTTTATTCTTATGTATGTTCCTGTTGGAACCTGAAATAAATCTAAACCAAAATTCCCGTAAACATCACCTGTCAAAACCTTATTTTAATTTCACGTTCAATATACTTGTTAGAATTTGGGTCTCCTTATTGAAATAATTGAAGAATTCTAATGGAAGTGCACGTCAAGAGGAATTTAGTTTGGAATGCTATTGAAATCTTATTGGAAGCCCTATTGGGAGTTGGAATTTGTTGGAGTTGAAGAGGTGGACCGGAAAAAAAAAGTCGCAACATTTTCGCTAGCCTCCTGCTAGCGGTAGCTCAAGCAACACCAATAAGTTTTCTCCCGAGACTTGGTCGCTCGCCTGTTGCCCACCTGGAGCTCGAGCAACGGACCCGTCGCTAGCTTATCGCTCGAGCGATATGGTTATCCAGCTCATGCCCTTTTCGCGTTTTAACACTTTTTTGCATTCTACTTTAACTATAACTCATCTATTAGGGTTTGGACGTCGCCCTACATACTACAATTATAGTGTGAGAAAAGTGATTACTAGCTTTTAGGATCATTGTAATATTTCTCCATCTTCATTATTTGTGGTACAATCAAATATCTTAATTATTCTACCATATTTTCTTGTCTTCTTTTATTTTTTCGGTTGTGATCAAATACTTCATTATTGTGCCATATAATTTCAACATCTCAATCCGGTGGTTAGTTTCATATCAAGTAGTATCGAGCAATACGTGATCCTTGAATTCCCAACAATTGGTGTCAGAGATTCTGGGCATAATCAACACAACAAGTGGAATCAGAGCCTGGGTTCAGCAATTCAACAAGAGCGCAGGGTTTGATTTGTTCGAAATTTTTGTTCGTAATGGCTTTCATGAAGTATAACATTCCGCTTTTGGATCGAAGCACTAGATTTTCGCTGTGACAGGTTAAGATGCGTGCAGTACTCGCACAGTAGGATTTGGATGATATGTTGCTGGGAATTGACAAGATGCCCGCAACTTTGACCGCGAAGGAGAAATTACGGAAGGATAAGAACACAATTTCTCACATTCATCTTCATCTGTCGAACACCATTCTTCGGGACGTTTTGAAGGAGGGTTCAGCGGTTGCTTTATGGTTGAAGTTTGAGCAATTGTGCATGACTAAAAGCCTGACAAGCAAGTTGCATCTTAAGCAACGTTTATACGCTCATCGAATGGCAGAAATAGGATCATTGACAGATCACCGACTGTATTTAAGGAGATAGTCGTTGATTTGAAAACTTTGGAAGTAAAGTATGATGAAGAATTGCCCTTGATCATATTGTGTTAGTTGCCCACTTCGTTTTCTTTATTTAGAGACACGATCTTGTATAGTCGTGATATTTTTATCATAGAGGAGGTGTATGATTTTTTTTTAAAAAAGAGAAGATGAAGTATCTGGTTTCTGAGGCCAAAAATGGAGAAGGTTTTGTTGTTCATTGTGGTTCTGGAATAGGCAGATCGAAATCTAAGTTCAATAATCAAATTTATAACTTTTGCAAGAAGAAGTGGCACATGACGAAAGATTGCTACAAATTGCAGAATAAAGAAATTATGGTTTCAAGTCGATATGGGAAGCAATCAGAGACTTCAGGTGAAGCGGATATTGCAGAGAACATTGTAAGTGAGAGAGATCTTTCGAGTCTACACCAGAGAAGGATTGGATTCTGGATTCAGCATGTGTGTTTCATATATATCCTAATAAGGACTTATTTACTACATATGAAACCATTTCCAAATGTATCGTGGTTATAGGAAACAACGCACCTTGTCGGGTTGTTGGAATTAGTACGATCAGATTGAAACTATTGGATGAGACAATTAGAACATTTGGCCAAGTTCGACATGTTCCGAATTTGAAGAAAAATCTTTTCTCGTTGTCTCCTTGATTCAAAGGGTTATGAGTTCTTTGGTGGACGTGGAGTTTTGAATGTTTGTAAGGGTGCCCAGGTTGTATTAGAAGGACAGAAAATGTCTCAGATATACAGCTTGCACGATCGTGCATATCTAGAAGAGTCAATCAGCACATGTTCAGTACCTTGGTAGACATTCAGTTTGGTACAACACATTTAGGATCTCGTAAAAGGTCGATTTGAAGAATATAGCTTAGTAGAGTTCAAGAGATATGGATAAATGTCGCTTTGCCACCATCACCCATGGTGTCATTATATTCTATTGCTAGGGACGGACCTAGTGAAAAAAGGTACGTGGATGCTGATTTTGTTGAGTATGCTTTTAGCGTAGTAGAAGATGTACAATCTAGCAAAGAGCCTCCTATAAAAGCATTTGTGTTTGATTTTGCTTTGGGGTGTGTTACAGCTCAATTTGGTGAATTTTAAAATCATTATGATTTTTTTTTTTTTTTGGAATCTGAGATAATTTTGCAGAGTAGTGCTTTGATTCATTAGAAGATGTGAATTATTTTGTGTTTTGTTGGAGAAATCAGTTTTGGTTATTGTTGAAGAGTCAGTTCATTCCTTGTAAATGGATTTTTTTCTCCAGGCGGAGAAAATTTTGGAGTTTTGTTCGTTGTAATGGAATTCATATCAAGGTGGAGATTGTTAGAATTTGAGTGTAACCGAATCCCTTTTTGAAATAATTTAAAAATTCTAATTGAAGTGCACGTCAAGAGAAATTCAGTTTGGAATGTTATTGGAGTCTTATTGGAAGCCTTGAGAGTTGGAATTTGCATTGAACTTGAAGAGATGGACCGAGAAGAAAAGTCGCCGCATTTTCGCTAGCCTACCACTAGTTGGCCACTCGAGCAACACCTGCAGGTTTTCTCCCGAGACTTTGTTGCTCGCCTGTCGTTCGAGTGACGGACCTGTCGCTAGCTTATCGCCCGAGCGACAGGGTTATTTGGCCTATGTACTTTTCGCATTTTAACACGTTTTTGACATTCTACTTCAACTACAATTCATCTATTACGGTTTGGACGTCGTCCTATATAGTTGCCTATATATACTAGGCTCTTTTTTACAATTATAGTGTGAGAAAAATGATTACTAGCTTTTAGGATTATTGTAATATTTTTCCATCTTCATTATTTATGGTACAATAAAATCTCATAATTCATCTTGTATATTTTTTTGTCTTCTTTTATTCTTTTACTTATGATTAAATACTTCATTATTGTGCCATATAATTTCAACATCTCAATTCGGTGGTTGATTTCATATCAAATGGTATCTACTATCTAGCAATATATGATATTTGAATTCCCAACAATTGCTATCAAAGATTCTATGCATAATCATCGCAACATTACTTAATATACTCATTGCCCAGATCTACAATTAGAAGAAGCTTTTTACTTGTAGAGATTACCAATAATTTTTTGACCAAAGACAGTGATAATAATATTTCTATATTTAGAGCTGCTAGAAACCATTCCTTTCTAATCTTCAACCTATTTGAAGCTGCCATTGCTTCGAAATTGAGGCATAGACAGAATGCAGTCATTTTCGAAGCTTCCCAAAAGGCAGGAATAGATTTTGTGCAGGAGCATGGTCATGGAGCTGTTATTTTAGAAGGAGATGCATAAAATGTGTAAAAACTATTGACAAGGAGGGATAATTTGGACCACATTCTCATTTTGTAGATTTCTTTTCTTTTTCTGCCTCCCATTCTCTATTATCTATTACCAATCACTATAGAACACACAAAGTCAAACACCATTACAATTGGCAATTATTTTCCTAATTCCAGCTTCTTATTTTTACTTGTATACAATCATTTCTTAAAATTCAAATCCTGAATAGTGAGAAATTCAATTCCGCTAACCAAGGTAAAATAGACGCCAGAAATCAATCAAAGTTTCTAAAGTCAAATCAAGGCGGTAGCCGAAAACTCCATTAAAAGTCAAAATCCAAACTGAATTTAAAAAAAAGGGATATGCCATCTGAAGCTGAATCAAAAACAGATATGCCAAATCTCAAGCAATTAAATGCTCCAAAACACACACACACAAAGTGTGAATATGCGTGAAAATTACCTTCTGCCGTTCGACGGCTGCGAAGAACCTGGAGAAATTCATCGCGAAGCTTGGCTGCATCCATGGAATCTTCCATTTTCAGATCAACTGAGAATTGTGGAGTAGTTGTAGAGTTGGTGATCAATGCTCTGTTTTTACATTTATAGCTGTTGAGAGTTGACGGGGATAACTGTGCATGGCCTAGCACGTGCGAGAGCTTAATTGGCACGTTCAACAGAGTTATCATTACAGATAAGAAAGAAAAGGTTACTAGGAGGAATCTTCACAACCATTATTTGCGGATGAACCAAGCAACACGTACAGGGGACCATTTACTCATATCATTTTCTTCACGAGAAATGCTAAAGGAACATAAGGATTGATACAAGGGTTGACACAATTGCCAAATGGCTATGTTAACCCTTATGTTTCTCTAGCATTTCTCTTTCTTCACAACCATTATTTGTCGCAAAAAAGCTACTTGTACAGGCTAGGTACAGGCCCATGTGGCACTCTATTTGTAGTTCAATCATGCTACAAGTACATAATTTTTACAGAAAATCCTTACACAACACATAACGCGGCATCATTGAAAGATGAGAAAAAGGAAAAATTAGTCCAATCATATTTTGTCATGTACACATTCTGTTAATTTTTTTATGTACTAGTGACTTTTTTGATTTGCGATTAGGTAAGGAAAATGATAAATGTTCGGCCTCGACGTGACGGGGGGCCAGCCACATGTGCCCTGGACATGTAGCACTGCTGGTTAGGTAAAGGGAAATCAACAATACTACCTTGTGAAAAGAATGTCACATGTTTGTATTTGTCAAATGTCAAGTATCAACATTGCATTGATTTGTTTTAATCTTTTTTTTTTTTTTCCATCGTCCAATCCAAATATTTCATCTCCCCTGTGAAACTCCCTTGTGAAAAGTATGGCCTTTTTCATGGGAAACAGAGTTTTTAGTTGGGATGGCTTTGTTAATTTATTTTTTACTCTAAAATCTGTCATTATTTGGTTCTCATTATTTAAAATAAAAAAAAAAATCTCCTATTTTCAAATCATACATTTTTCAATAAAATAATATTACACGTAAACTCAAAAAAAAATTCTTATTTTTTAACCACACATTTGACATCAAAATATTATTTCAAAGTGCATTTTCATTAAAAGAAAAAAAAATGGGGCTCAAAAGGGTTATATGATGTTACTTACTATTATACTCACGTAATAACTTTTATTTTAGGTTTAATAGTAGAAAACCCTCCTATTTGAAACATTTTGTGTGAAAAAACTCCCATACCGTCAATTTTTTCGTTAAAAACAGTAAAAATGTCAAAATTTAAAAATAATAATTGCAATTTTAGTATTCAAACTATTATTTTTTTTACAAATTATACCCATTTTTTTTTTATGTACCACGCACAATTTCAAACCTCTAAAACTATATTTTTCACCCCTCGGCATCTCTAGCACTTTAACTACCTATTCCAAAACAAACACAACCTCCTCAAACCTCCCCAAATTGCAGTCAATCGCCGCGACAACATGCAAACTCATCGCCAAATCCAAGCTCGGATCTCCCTCAACCGCACATAGTGGTGTCAATGGGTCGAGCCGAGCCGGTCGGCCCATATTCGCACGAGCTCGGCTCGTGCCCGAGCTTGCCCAAGACGAGCGGCTTGCCTTTTTTTTTTTTTTTTAACGCTACTACAACTAAATCTTAAATTCAAAAAATAAATATATGCACATTTTCTATTTTTTTAAAAATTATGCATTTTTCAAAACATTTATCAGGGCTTGTCAAAACATTTATAATTTTTAAAATAGTAAATATACATTTTCTAAAACATTTTTATTTAAAAAAAAAAAAAAGATAAACCATCTTCCTTTATCCGGGTTTGGGACCGGCTACTTCAATTTCGAGTAGGCGGCGTTAAAATTGTACACGAATAACTTTTTACGTGTACAATTTTTTTTAAAAAATTATAAATGTATGAAAATAAAATTTTGTAATGAATGTAGTGAAATTAAATATCACTTACTTGATTACATGCAATTTCGGCATATTTATATTGAATTCGATAATTAGCGTCTTCTCAATCCTTCACGCACATTAACTTTTCTAAGATATCTTCTTTTAATTGATTTCGAATATCAGAGAGAACCCTCTTCCCTACACTAAAAGCAGACTTCGAAACTACAGTGCTAACCGGAGGTGTTAATAGATCTTTTGCAATTGCAAAAACAATTGGCCATCGACGTTCGTTATTTCACCAGAATTCAATGACATCTTCTGAACTTTTCTTAATTGATTTGTTACTAGACATAGTATAACGAAAGTAATCAATTAATTCAGATAGCAACGCATTTGGACTACTGCTCGAAGTTTGAGTACATACAGTGGAAGACAAACACTATTACTAGATGAACCATATGCATATGCAGTTGAATCATATCTAAAATAGAATGTAGAAATGTAGAATTGAGAAGTGAATGAAAATTATATACTAGTGTATAAAATGGGTTGTAAAATTAAGATAATAATGTAAAAAATGTAGAAGAGAATTATAGAATAAATGAATGATATTGTTGATAATGATTTGTAAGTTGTAGAGAGTAGAGAGTATAGAATGAAAGTTTGGTGGAAAAAAATGTTGTAATGGATTGGGTATTTATAGAAGAAGAAAACTAGTAAAGAAGAAAAAAAATTTAAAATGGTGACTGTTTGGTCACCAAAGTGACCGGAACGGTCACTGAATCAGTGACCGTTCAGTCACTTGTCATAAATTTTTTATTTATTTATTTTTATTTAAATATACTAAATGAGCCCACGAGCCACGAGCGGCTCGTGCTCTCTTTTTAACGAGCCCGAGCGGCTCGTGGGCGTGAACAGTATGAGCCGAGCGGGCGAGCCGATGAGCCACTCGGCTTGGTTGACACCACTAATCGCACACCTCTCAACACACCTTGTTGCCCCTAACGCGTAGTCAAGGCCTCGTTCTACACCTCTACTCACCAAGTCAAGCGCAGAGCTCGGCTCGCCTTGGATTTGTACTTGCAATCTCTCTATGATCGGTTTTCAACTTTGGAGCGGGGATTTGACCAAATGGTGAAGGCAAAGGATAAGAAGAGTAAGGAGAGAAAGTACACATGGATTGCGGAGATTAAGAGTCCAGAGAAAGAAATGGTTGATAGGAAGTATAAATGGACGGCGGAGATCAAGGATTCCAAGGATCACAAGAAGGGTTTGGAGAAGAGTTACAAATGGACGACGAAGATTAAGGGGAAGGGCCAGGATTCCCCAATTGATCGGATATACATGATTAAAGTGTCCAATGCAAGTGACAGCAGTGGATCGGAGGAGGAGAAGAAGAAGAAAGATGAGAAAGCGAAAGAGAGGACAAAATCGACGGGGCCCACAACTTGCATTGTTGAAATTAAAGAATCATCTTATCACGGGGGCATTGTTTGAAGGCAAGTTGGTGTAATGCAAGATGAACTACATATGTATATAAGAGAAAATTGGTAATTAGAGAATGATTAATGGAAATTAATGGGGTTTAATTACTTAATTAATAAGATTAATACATGGCACCATTCTCAACTGTTTGTTGGTGAGGGTGGTGACTGATTGACTTTAGACACGTGGTAAGCCAAGGGAGTAGATCTAATGCAACTGCAACTTTTGGCTTAGGTTACAACTGGTTGTTCTTTTGACATTTATTTCTAATTAGATAAATTAATTTTGGGGAAGAAGATGAAATGTGGTGGGGCGGAAAATAAAGTTTTAAAAGTTTGGGATTGTGTGTAGTATATAAAAAACATTTGGGAATAAATTGTAAAAGAATAAAAAGTTTTTGATATTAAAATTGTAAATAATACTTTTAAATTTTGATATTTTTACTGTTTTTAACGGAATATCTGACTGTAGGGGTTTTCCCACAAAATGTTTTTGATATGGGGTTTTCTACGATTTTCAATAGGTATGGGGGTATATCGCAAATAGAAACGTTTATAAGAGATTTTCTGCTATTAATCACTTTTATTTATTACGTCACATTTTAATTGTAATTAAGATCTTTAATCTTTGTTTATTATAACATTTATGTTCCCAACTTTTTTTCATTACATTTATATCATCCAACTTTCATTAATTAACACATATTGTCTTAAATAATGTTTTCATCCAAAAAGTCTGTTAAGAAGACGTATATTGACTTATTTTGTCCATTATATTTTAAAAACAATAAATATAAGTTCGACAAAATATTTTTCCATCATTTCAAATAACTCAAACAGAATATTTTGACAAAAATTATAATTAAGGACGATGAAATGTGCTGATTAATGAAAGAATGAAGATAGGAAATAGCAAAAAAAAAAAAAAAATTAAAATATACACAGAATACTGTAAGTATAATTAAAATGTGAGGCGACAACCAAAAATGTGTTGGAAGATAATCATCACTCTTTCTATAATGTGTTCTCCCAATAAGTCAATATACGTCTTTGACATGTGCTCAATTTAAGAAGGCAACCCTCTTTCTTTTGACACTAAGATATACCTTGATTTAACATGTGTCGGATCTTTTAGGTTAAAAGAAAAACACATTTCTTGTAGCAAACACGAGCATGTCTAATGTAAGTTACTTAGAAGTAATTTGACCAGCTTTTAAGCTTAGCCGAACAAGTACTTAGTTGTACACGTATATATGAAACTTCCAACAAGTTAGTCAATATTGAACGTTTAGCTCAAATTTATTATTCATTAGGAAATTTAGGGCGACAATTTCACAACGAATAAATTCTAACTACTTCATCCACTTAGGGATTCCCAACACAGAGGTATTTGAGCACATTGATTGATCTCATTCATTTGACGTATCAAATAATTTCATATATTTCATTTAGGATTAAAGTAATTCAAATGATGGTACATGGAATTAAGTTGTTTACACCAGCATGCTATTAATGGTTTGTTTGGGCCTCAATTTTTGGGAGAATATATTTCATAATAGAGATTTCGTTTAGAGAATGTGTAGTTAAAAAGTAAGAAATTTTTATGATTTATATATAAAAAATTATTTTATTAGAAAAATGTGTGGTTGAAAATAAGTTTGACAAAACAAATGAGTTTTTATAAAATAGAGCTCAAACATGATTAAATTCATGTTAAATACACTATTAAGTATACTAAAGCTACTATTCAAAAAGCATGGTGATGTTTTCCGTAAAACAAGGAAAACATTTTATTTTCCATGCCTATCAAAGTAAATATTTCTTTTCACTTACTATTAAAAAAAGAAATATACAAATTTAGAGTTTTCAGACCAACGTGTCTACAGAAAAAAATTCCCGTAAATGAGTAACAAATTTTCTGCTTTCGGTTCTTGCTTCGTGTTGGGCAGTGTCCACCAACTATTATACATTGTCACTTTTGTCCTCAAACCATTTCACAACATCAATTTAGGCCAGAAAATATTGGATAGCACCATTTTGGTCCTCAAATATAAGTCAGCACCATTTTGGTCCTCTAACTATTTGTCATCACCATTTTGGTCATTCAAGTGCTCCTTAGCTTCAATTTGATCCTCCAACATCATTTTGGTGCTTCAATTATTCATATGCGTCAAAGCTTATATGAAAAAATGGTTATATCTCAGTTAGAGTCTATGGAAAAAGGTTATATCTCTGGAAAGCAACAACATATCTCCGATTACTTGGACTACAACAGGCTATCTACTGCACAAAGAACATATGCATTGGCTTTATCCACTATGTATGAACCTCAATCTTATGCTGAGGCTTCCAAACATTCAGATTGGTGCAAGGTTATGGACACCGAGTATTGGGCTCTTGTTTCAAACAAATTTTTTTATATTGATCAATTACCTGCACATAAAACACACGTAGCTTGCAAATGGATTTTCAAAGTCAAACTTAAATCTGATGGCACAAAGGAAAGGAAAAAGGCACGTCTAGTTGCCAAAGCTTTCACTCAACAGTCTGGTTTAGACTATGAGGAAACTTTCTCTCCTATTGCAAAATTGCCTACAGTTAAAAGCCTCCTGGTTGTCGCTGCTCATAAGCAATGACATCTTCATCAGTTAGACATCAACAATGCTTTTCTCCATGGTATACTAGATGAAGAGGTGTATGTGCTAATGCCCCCAAGTTATGAGTAGCAGGGGGAGAATGGAGAGCAGCTCTTTTGCAAATTAAACAAGTCTATCTATAAACTTAAACAAGTTCCAAGACAATGAAACACTAAGCTGACTTCATACATTTTTTTCACAAGATTTTAAGCAATCAAGGTCTGATTATTCTTTCTTCAGCAAGCAAGATGATTGTTCTTTTACTATTCTTCTCATTTATGTAGATGATATCATCATAGGGGAAAATAACCTATCATACATTGAACAGTTCAAAAAGGAACTGAATGATTAGTTTAGATTGAAAGACTTGGAGATTCTGAAATATTTCCTAGTCCTTGAGGTGACAAGAAATTCAAATGGAATTTCAATATGTCAGAGGAAATATGCATTAGAGATACTATTTGATGTTGGTTACCTTGGAGCAAAGCCACCAAATGGTCTTTTACCTCATAACTTGAAGCTAAGTAAGGATGAAGGGGAACGAGTTATGGATGTAAGTGAATACCGGAGGTTAGTGGGAAGAATTTTGTATTTGACAATAACCAGGCCTAATCTCTCCTATGCAGTGCAAGTACTTAGTATCTTCAATCACCAAAAAGACCTCATCTGGAAGCTGCTCATCACGTGCTAAGATACTTGAAAGGAATACACCTGCTCAAGGTTTGTTCTTTGAGAGCAAATCCGATTTACATCTCAAAGGTTTCTGTGATGCGGACTGGGCAGCTTGTTCAGATACGAGAAGGTCTATCACTGGTTACTGCATTTTTTTGGGAAATTCGTTAATATCTTGAAAATCTAAGAAGCAACACACAGTCTCAAGGTTTTCAGCTGAAACAGAGTATCAATATATAGCAGCTACAATTTGTGAATTGAGTTGGTTAAAGAATATACTCAATGATTTAGGTGTCAAACACAAAATGGCAACGTTATTATTCTGTGATAATCAATCAGCCGTTCATATAACTAGTAATCCGGTGTTTCATGAAAGAACGAAACATATAGAAATTGATTTCATCTTGTAAGAAATAAGGCGCAAGCAGGAGAAGTGAAAATATTACATATGGTTTCACAAGAACAAGTTGCAGATTTGTTGACAAAGATTTTAGGGGGAGCCAAATTCAAATACTTGTTAAACAAGATGGAAGTATTAAACATACAATTCCCATCTTGAGGGAGAGTTTTAAACTACATCAGCATAGGGTTATTTAAGTCGTTGTATTAATTATGTTAGGATAGTTAAACGGCATTGATTTCAAATACTTGTTAAACAAGATGGAAGTATTAAACATACATTTCTCATCTTGAGGGAGAGTTTTAAACCACATCAGCATAAGGTTATTTAAGTCATTGTATTAATTCTGTTAGGATAGTTAAACGGCATTGATTTGTATATATATACGTACTAAGAACACTTCATTTTCATGTGAAAGAAAAACAAAATTTTCCGCCACATTTCTCTTCTTTCATTCTCGAATTTTCTCTCCATAATTCAACAATCCTCAAACTATTCCAATTATCTATGAGCGCAACTTTGGTCCTTTAACTATTCCAACTATTAGTCACGGAGACTTTGGTTCTCGAACTGATGACAACATCAAACTTTCCATCCAATTATAAGTGAACGCTACTTTAGTCCTCAAACTATTCATTTGCAGCACTTTTGTCCTTCAACTATATGTGTTCATCACTTTTGTCCTCCAACTACAAATAATTTGAGAGCAAATCTAATGCCAATAATAAAGAAGCAAGAAAGAAACAAAATGTTTGTTTTGAGCGAGTTTGGTCCCCAATTCCATCTGAAAAGCTATAGAAAAAGGATTTAAGAAAAGAGAGAATTAATTTTGTTTTCGTTTACATTGTTAAATCTAGAAGTAGCAAGACGAAAAAACTGAAGTACAATTTCATCTTCTTTTGAATCCCATCATTTTGACCGATCAAATTCTAAATCAATTCAATTTAACCAAAACCCAATAAATTTTGTACAAGCTAAATATATTTTATCAGTCGGAATAAATTCCATCCAGGGACGGATTTAGGGGCCACCAGCCCATTTAATTTTTTTTTTTTTTAGTAGAAAAAGAAAAAAAAATTATGTAAAAAAAAAAAAATTTCTTGTGTAATTTTTTTTTTTTACGTATTAGTTCGGTCTGTAATCCGGTCCTAAATCCGTTCCTAATTCCATCCTTGCCTTTCATCAAAGAAACATTTACTAATTCTTCAAACATGTTTAAAGGTTTGACCTTTTTATTTCATGAGTTCACTAAAATTATGTTAGAAAATAAGGTTGAAAACGGCAAAACAATAATTAAATATGTTTGTAATTTCCCAAAATCTAGGCCCTGTTTGGAAGGGATTTTGATTTTTCTACAGTAAATTAATTTTCATTTTCAACCACATATTTTTCAATAGAATAATATTTTCCATCACATCAATAACTTTTTCTTCTTTTTCAACCACACATTTCCCATTATATCACTATTCAAAATCATTTCTTCCCCCAAAAATCCCTCCCAAACAAGCTCCTAATTTTTATTGACAATTTGAAAATTTTGACTTCTGATCAAAGAGAAATGATCAAGTTGAACCCAACTAAGACTTTGATAAATTTTAAAAGTTCTTCCAAATTCAAGTGTCCTCAATTGAGATTTTAGTGGATTTTAATGAGGATTTCATTAATATAGTGATTTTAAATATTTGAATTGATTTCAAATTTAAGATACATATAACAAACTTTTTTGAAATTTCACAATTTTTGAAGAGATTCTTATGAATTTTGTGAAAATTTTATTCAAATTCAAGGAATTCTTTAGAATTTATAATTTTTTTAAAATCCATCAAAATCTAAACATTCCCTGCTTCCTTCAATTTTATTTTAGATTACATGAAAGGTTTATACTAATAATTAGTGATTAATTAAAGCAAAATTATGATTAAGTACCCTCCAACCTACCACGTTTTCAAAATTTGCAAAAAAGTATTACGGGGTAATTAACAAAACTTTGTTACATTTTATATTACCGCAATAATTTTTCCGATATATTATACTAACAATGCCCCAAACCCCTCGCTGCCTCGCATAGTCGCATGTGATTTGGTGTGTCTGTGTGTGTGTTTCACACCTTTTCTTTGCAAAGAAAAAGAAAAAAGACACTTTCTCTAGCTATTGTCCATTCAACTCATTTGTATGTAGTCTTTCCAAGATTCAGAACACTGTACATTTTGAGAATTCTATCGATTACTCAAGTTGACTTGCAATTTTCGAAGGAATTTTCAGCCGAACATTCTCTTAGTTCTATTATATTGCTGCAGTGTTTTTTGGTCCGTTGCCTTGCAGATTTGTTCGAAAGAGTCAAGGAGTGATGTCCCGTATCTTTTCGGATGAAAATATGGTAACCCTTCACATTTGAGCACATATTTTTTGCCATTTGAACTTCAAATCTTGTGCTTGTGGACACTTGAATTGGAAAATCTGGGTATTGCTGTTATGGGTTCTTCGTGATTTGACTTCATGGTATTGGGAAGTTTCCATTAGCTTGAAGGAAGAATCTTGCTTTCTAAATATAGATACAATCAGTGAATTAAGCTCGAGAAAAGATTACTTTTTCAGTTGGATTTTTTTGAATGTTATTTCTGAGAATGCATCTCTTAGAAGAAAAGTAGAGATTTTTATATTTTTGTATTAGATGGTTACATGTGGGAGTGACTAGTGATGAGATGAATGGGCAATTTGATCCCGAAAGGGTTAAGTTAGCCTTTTTCCTTTGAAAAGCGGCAATAAAGGAAAAAAATCCTCTACTTTGAGATAGTACCAATCAAGACACAAAAAATTATTTGGTTGTGGTTTTCATATTGGTTTAGCATTGCACTGCAGATAATTTACTTGGTCGAATGAGTACTAATTTGTCGCGGTATAGTTAGATTGATGCATCTAAGTTTTAGGAGATAAATTACCCGAGAAAGCAAATCTTTTGATTGCAATTGTATTTGTGATATTGAAAAGAAGACAGAATTTTAGAAATTTTGGAATTTTTTGAGTCATTCTGATGGCATCAATTCGAAGGACATTGTCTCCGGTGCCTCGATCTGGAAGCTTAATGAATGGGGAAGCATGTCAAGTTGCATCTCCTCTGTCTAAGTTGTCTTCGAACAGTCTGAACCCTCCACCACATAGTAGTGTCTTGGCTTCGTCAGTGGGTTCACTCGACTATGCATTGTACAAAGTGCAAAATTTTATACTCGGCCTTTTATCACAACGATCTTCTCGGTCCTCAGATAGGTCGAGGGTAAAGGGACAAGTTTGGCGGAGAGTTCTTTTCCATTTCTTTATATGTTTTGTTGTTGGGGTTTTTGTTGGATTCACCCCTTTTGTTTCATTGAATTTGTCCATGAACGTCGTTTCTAAACACCAAGATTTCTACTTTGAGGTGGTCCAACCAGTTCCCAACAGCCAGTTTCATGGCAGGAAAAGAAATGAAAAATCGGTACTTGGCAGATTGTCCGTAAATGAAAATGCTACATTAGATCCTCGTGGGATGAACAGCGAACCAAAAGACGACTTTGTTTCCAATCGTTCTTCAAGTTCTGTCAATCAAGGTTCAGATCCGGTGTTCCATGAACTTGTGATCATTGTGACACCTACACATGCTCGACCCCTTCAAGCGTATTATCTCAATCGTTTAGCCCACACATTAAAATTGGTTCCACATCCTTTCCTGTGGATCGTCGTGGAAATGAACTCGCAATCTGTGGAAACGGCTGACTTGTTGAGGAAAACCGGGGTCATGTACAGGCATCTATTCTGCAGTAAGAACTCAACTGACATGAAAGACAGAAGAGTGCACCTGCGGAATGTGGCTCTTTCCCACATTGAAACACACCATCTTGAGGGAATCGTGTACTTTGCAGATGATGATAACATATATTCTGCGGATCTCTTTCACCAAATGAGGCAGATCAGGTACTTTTTCTATCAACCAGTAATTGTATTGCTTTGAACAGAATAAACTTGGAATTTTGTTTCTTTTTCTTATGTTCTGTAAATGTAAGTGACCCGACCAAGTATGTGAGGTGTGTAGAGCTCAAGATACATTAGTATTACCATGAGGAAAAAATAAAACTTCCTATTTGCTGCACTATGTATGAAGAAAAAAAACTAGCTTGATTCCTAATAATTTAGAAGGACTAAAATACTCGTACTTAAGTAACGCAGATCGTAAATGAAATTGTGGAACACCCTTTGAGAAGAATTGGGGTTCATCTTAAAAAGTTAACCTTATTAAGAGGAGGGGCCAAATCCTTTATAAGTTGATCTATGTTTACATCTTTATTCGATGTGGGATTATATCCCTTAACACCCTTTAAAAAACAAAGCAACTAATTCCAAGCAAAATGCTAAAGGAAATAACATGATTCTGCATAAACAGTACCAACTCTAAGCACTGGTATATAGTTAAAATTAATTGTGAAGGTGAAATAAGCAGATCATTTATCAAGTTTCAAAAGCTTGTTTTTGTTCGTGTCGGATAAATTTAAGTGAACATAGTGGAACTATGATCACACTTGCTTGGAAAGTTAATACTGGTGAACATATTGGGTACGCTTGATAAGCATTCAGAACTGGTTTGGAAATTATGAATAAGAAAAAGATGTTAATAAATAGTTTATTGTACAGTGTAGCAAGCACGTTCCTAACATAGCCGAGGTGTGCCTTGCGTTTTCAAAGGTGATTAATGTTATTTAACATAGAGCAATTGTTATGATGCGCGATCTTAACAGACTGAAAACTTAGGGGCCGTTCTCTTCGTATTTCAGTTTTGTGTTTTGAATTTGTTTTGTGTTTTGTGTTTTGAGTGTCTGTTTTGAAATTTCTGAAAATGCGTTCTTTTTGTCATTCTGAAAAACAGTTTCCGAAAACATAAAAATGGAAAACGTGTTTACTTTGAAATTTTGAGAATTTTTTAAATAATATTCTATTCAAAAAAACTGATTATTCAATAAATTGTAATTGTTTAATGTAAGCCCCAATGTGACACACATTTTCTTCTCATTCTCATTCTCATTTTTTTTTCTTTTTTCATTTCAACCACACATTCTATTAATAAAATAATACTACACGGAAACCCAAAAATTCTCATTATTTTTTAACCACACATTCTTCCATTAATCACTATTTCAAAATTCATTTTTTCTTCAAAATGCAAATCAACCAGGGATTAAATATAATACTAAATATATACATTTGAAAAAGTAATACGTATATTTTTACTACAAGATATTAAAAACACAACATAAATTACATTTGATGAAACAGTTCAATCGATACAATTAGAAGTTTACGTGTCTTGACAACATAAGCAGATACTGAACTACATACAAAATAAATGAACGAAGTCATGTACGACGTCTTGAGTAGTCATTCCACATTTGTGTCGCAATTTGATCTCTAACTTGTCCCATTTGAGCTGTTTGACTAGCATCAAAATGTATGGGTTCTTGTGCTTGACTTGACTCCGGTATATCATCGAACACCATATTCTCCTCGGGATACTCAGCGAACAATCTATCTAAAGCGTGCTCCTGGCGAATAAAGTTGTGTATTGCGCAACATGCAGTAGGTATTTGTCTTTGTCTACTAAGAGGATAATTGGTGATCAATTTCAAAATAGGAAATCTTGCCTTTAAAACTCCAATGCAACGTTCAATAATGTTACGACACGAGGAGTGTCGATAGTTGAACAATTCTTCCTTCCCATGTAGTCTTCCCCGTCCAACATAATCACGCAGATAATATCTTCGACCTCGATTAGGGGCAAGAAACCTAGGCATGTTTGGGTAGCCAGAATCAACAAGGTAAAATTGATCTACATTAAAAAAATAAAAAACTCACATAGTGTAATACTACAGATACATTGACAATAAATATTTGTAGTGCAATAATATACCTCCCCGTGGCATTGGAAAGTTGTTCGATCTTCTTGTAACTGCGTCAACGAATACTCGCGAATTATTAGCAGTGCCTTCCCAACCAGAATACACAAATGTGAATTTCATATCGAAATCACATGTTAACATCACATTTTGTGTTACATTTGTTTTCCTTCCACGAAAAGATGTTTGTCTCGATGCAGGTGCCCATGCTGCGACATGTGTTCCATCAATTGCGCCTATACAATCCTTAAAGAAAGGATATTTTTGCAAAATCCGTTCATGCACTACATCTTGATTTGTGGGCTGGATTATCTCTGTGCCAAATGCACAAACAGCCCTTATCACTCGTTTAACCCATTTGTGTATTGTGTTGTTCGAATGCTGAAACCTATCACCAATAATACTATATCGGGTAGTGTGCCCTACAATCATCAAAAACATAGCAACACCCTCCTCGACACTCACTTTTTTTCCATCTTCCAACAACCCTTTGTGTGTCAAAATATCACAAAAATTCATGAACACATGTTTCTGCATACGAAAATTGCGATGGCATACATTCGGATGTCCATTTAAAATTTCGAGAACGTACATTTTTCCCGTCAGCATTGATGTCCTACAAGGTATCCTGCCGACGGTAGTTTCTCTGTGAAGATCAATCATATTAAGCATCATCAAATTGTCAATGGAATTTACGTCAAAGTCATCTGTCATTAACAAGTCCTCATCACTAGAATCTTCAGCAATGGAATCATCACCATTCACATTATCATCCATACTGTGAACAAAATATACCCACATTAATTCTCATAATAACCATCATTACTTCACATATAAACGAACATCAGTTCTACAACCAACAACATCGATAAGTTCATACATGAAAACCAAATATCACCATAAAAGTTTACAAACGAAGTAGGAGTTGGGAAAATAAAACAGTAGTTCAACGTTGCACATCACAAATGAAAACAACAAGATACTAGCGAACTTAAAACATCAATCAACATCAAAGTAGTTCCAAGATAGGTAATCTCCTTGCTCCTGGCATCTTCACGAAGGACACCCTAAAAGTGTGACTTTCAAAAGCCTTTATTGCTTTCATATAAACCTCATTTGACACCCCTTCCATACTATTTAAAATGTCCATGCATGTGACACTGGAATAACTATCATGAGTACTAACTTCGCTGTCCGATTGATTTTGAGATTTTCCTTGCATCTTCGCAAACTTTTCTTTGAAGTACAGTGTTCGAACCTCAGTTTCTTCATTCCTCATACTCACCGTAGATGACCACTGTGCCATGCAGGTCTCAAGTTTATCATTTTTGCTGATCCTCGGTTCTTTACGTCTGCCACCCGACGTACCAATTTCCTCACGCCGACGAATAGTAGAAACCCCATCCACTTCGTCTACATTTTCCACACGTACATGCACTCCCCTGTTCAAGAAGTCATCTTCAAGCTGTCTTTCTTCCTCTGATGTGTTTGGAAGCTGAGTGGAGACACTGCCTAATCCTCCAGTAGCAGTAGTGATAGTGCTTACAACCTTCCTTTTTGAATAGCTTGTAATCCGACCGGTTAATCTACATTACAGAAGAAGTCACATTAGAAAATATCACAATCGAAAATCTCAAAAAATGATGAAAGGAAATATGCTTTCATTCATAAATATACCGTATAAAAGTATTGCCAAACTTCCTCTGCAGCGTTAACTTTGTTGGTATTTGGATCCCATGTAACCCCAGTATGCGCCAACAGTTCGGAGAATATACGGTGAATTTTAAGTAAACGGTTCCACTTTCCCTTTAATCTGTCTATCCCGTAATCCACTTTGGTTGAAGCAACCATTGTTTCATTGATTCTGCCACATTCATCTCTCGTGAACGTAGAACATTGCAATGCGTTTGATTTCACTCTCTCGTAAAGAATTTCGATAAATGCAAGTTCATTCTCATCCGACCAAGACATTGGTTCCTTATTCCTAACTCTGTGCCCACCCATGTTCTATATTGAACATAAATAAAATTGTCACATACAAAATGATTAGTATTAGAACTCCACAATAAGAAAATTTTCTGAATGCTAGAGTTAATTTTTCCTTTTAGACTGATAAACCAAAAAAACGAGATATACATGTTACTTTAATAGTTGAACATAAACCTAGTAAGAAAAGTGTAATTGTACCTACCCAAGATATGTTCACATTAAAATTTTAGTAGATTTTAATAGAAATTTGTGATTGAATAATTGTGAAACATATAAAATACACAGTTAAAATTAATATCTTACTTTGACTATATTAAAAATCTAAATTTTAATTTCTATCAAACAACTCATTTTCATCCCTACCCCACCTCGCAAATAAGAGAAATAACTTCTAAAAATAAGTGAAAACCAATAACTTCTATATTCAAGGCATATAGGGGTATAGGTAGATTAGATTGGTGAGGTAATGCATCGGGCGAAAGTAAGAGCAACTATGTTCTAATTTAAACATACCCACAAAAGATTGAAGCGATAAAAAATAAATAATGACAATAACGGAGCAGAGAAGCGAAAATTTTCTTTCATACTCGCTACTTGAGGGGGATTAATTATATTTATTTTGGTAAACAAACTTAGAGAAGTACAGTCAAAAGTGTCCTTGATATATTCATTTACCATTAAGAAAGATGGTGCTTCCGCTCTAATATCAAATCCTATATTGCTCAAAACATAATCATTAATCGCTCAGTTTCTTTATTTGACTTATGATTGACCCTTAAACTTTTCAGTTGATTCACCAATAACACTTTTATAAACAAGTAAAGATATAATCTCGTTACATTTAGACAGTGCATAGGATCATCATATAAACTTAGCTTACATTTTTTCGTGATATTGCATAAAATGTTGGTGTAAAATCGACTATTTAGTGTGGATGTCAATTTTTTGACATATCAAACTCCGATCGGAAGAGCTTAAATAATTGATTTATGAAATCAGAAATTATACTAATGGAATCAATAAAATGCTTGAAAATATGATTAAGATTGCTTATAATCAAGATTAAATCCAACTATGTTCACATTAAATCCTAGAATATTTGCCTACAAAATGCAACACAGAGTAGCAGAGCATCTGAAGTTCATTTTACTAACATCAAGTGCCTAACAAAAATATATAACCACAACCCACATACCCACCATCACAACCACAACCGTCACACCCACTGGTCCAGCACCACCTCCAGCCCAACCTCGCCCTCCAGCTGCACCCCCACCTCTGCCCAACCTCGCCCTCCAGCGCCACCTCCACCTCTGCCCAACCTGCAGCTGCAGCACCACCTCTGCCCAACCTCCAAACCCGCACCTCCACCTTCTCGCTAACCGCGGAGCCGCACCTCCACCTCTCGCCCAACTGCCGTACCGCACCACCTCCAGCCCAACCTCGACCTCCACCTCCAGCCCCACCTCCACCTCAAGACCACCTCGAATTTCCGGCGCCACTCCACATCGACCTCCAACCTCAGGCTCCACTCAAAGAGCCTCCACCTCCACCAAGCGGCTCCACCTCCAAAGACTAAAGAATCGCCCAACCTCCAAAGACTCGCAATCGCCCCCACCTCCAGCCCCAGCTTCGTTCCAGTGCCAGCTCGACCTCCACCACCAGCTCCACCTCCACCTCCACCAGCAATCGCCCCCATCCCACAATTTCAGTGACTACAACATATTCCCCAACTCGACCACAATTTCGCACCAATCAAATAAAGAAACAAACGGCAAATCGGACCCTAAACCCTAAAAATTGAATACTCACTCATACCTACAGATTACTACAAGCAAAGAAACAAAAATCTTGAGTTCGATGTGCGAAATCTGGATTCCAACTGAAACCCGTCGCTGCAGCGTGCGATTAGGCGTGACCGGAACGAAGATCTTCAAAAAAAGTGTCGATCCTGTGTAGCACCGCCACTGCCGTTTACCTTGCCTTCGATGTGGTTGTCTTCTTGCTGCTGGCGTTGGATTTACAGAGGGAGTTGAGTTGAGGGGGAGTTGAGATTGGTTTAGATGTAGTAGAGTAGAATGCTGGCATAGTGGTTTTTAGAAGTTCACTTGAATTTCGTGAATTTGAATAGATTTCTATAAAATCCATAAGAGTCTCATTAAAATTGGTGAAATTTCAAAAGAGTTTGTTATATGTATTTTTAAGTTTGAAATTCATCCAAATCGTTCAAAATCCCTCTATTAATGAAATTCTTATAAATGCATGAGCTAGAATATCTAGATTTTAAAGGATTTGTTTGAAATTAATTAAAATCTCAGTTGGGAACACCTTGATTTTAATGGATTTCATTTAAATCCATAAAAATCTCAATTGGGATCACTTGAATTTAGAGAGACATCTTTATATACCCTATTTGATTTGGATTAAAATCCAATTAAAATTTCAAGCCAAAATCAACAATTAATTTTAACCACATATTTTATGGGATTCACAACTTTTCAACCACACATTTCATCAATTTTTATCAAAATCTACTAAAAATCAAATTTTAATCTACATCAAACAAATATCTTTTAGGAGCTGAAACTTCTAGTCCTAAATACCATACTTTTAATACATAATTCTCAATCTATTCAAAGTTAAATTTTATTACAATTTTTATTAGTTATTACAGCTAATTATGTTATCAAGTCAATGTGGAATTTTAACCAAATTTTGTTTGGTGTTCTTGTTATGTGAATCAAGGAGGAGCCAAGACTAGAGTCCAATTAATATGAACTTAGAGCTTCCTTAAGCATACAATGTATAGTGCTAAAGTAAACCACAAACTACGAACCAGATATGTGATGCATTTGCTATTGCATAAGCACTATATATGCAAAAAATTTAAGGAATTGGTCTTTTAGTTTACTTTTAAAAATTTCTTTTAAAAAATATTAATTAAATAATTAAAATTAAAACCAAAGGCAAGCAAAGAGTTAGGTTCATGTTACCTTTTTAGTGTTGATAATACAGGAAATGCTCTGTCTTGTGATTTCTTAGTCTTTCAAAGTTGATATGTGGTTAAAATGTGCCACATACAAGTTAAAACAATATATAGTCAGTTCAGTTTCTACCTTTCTGTCCCTTCCTTTTATGTTGTGGCGTTGCCTTACAACCAAGTAATGGAAACCCCTTTCCTTCCTCATTTTCCATCTTAACTTTTCTTTTGACTCTCTTTTTCTCTTTGTACATCATTTGACATATTAAATTATTATTTTTCCCATTAAATATGATATTCACATGCTTTTAGTAGCTCAACCCTTCTGGATGATTAGTCTTACCTTTTCTCGCGGTTAAGCCTCTATGAGTGGCTTTAGATGTCATTAAGAAAATGATGAACACTTCACTTATGGAAACTTCTGATTGTCATGATCTCGACCTATGTGTCCTTTGTTTTGATTGATACATTTTCAAAATTCAGGCGGTTTGGGACATGGACAGTGGCGAAGTTGATGGAAAGCAGAAACGACATTATCTTGGAGGGTCCAATCTGTAATGGCTCTCAAGTAATAGGATGGCACATAGATGACATAACAAAAAGATTTCGAAGATTTCATGCCGAGATGTCGGGTTTTGCCTTTAATAGTACTGTTATTTGGGATCCAAAGAGATGGCACCGACCTACCCGTGAACGAATCAGGCAGCTTGATGCAGTCAGAGAAGGTTTCCAAGTGAGTGTCTCTGTAACAATAATGAATTCAATGTCAATATAGTAGATCACTCTATAAGCCTTCAATCTGCAACAATTTAAATTCCAACTTGATTTTTTAAATTTTAACTTAATTACGTCTTACATGCCTTATAATGTGACTGGTGTGCTTAAAGTAGTTGGACCTGGTGCATGTTTATCTTAAAAAAATCACTTATAAGTAAATAAGAAAGTTTTAAATAAATTTTTTTCATTGGTTAAAGTTTGAAATAACTAAGTTACTCATTTCAACAATAAAGTAAGAGTCCTAATAAGTAATTTTTTTTTTACCTAAAAGTTAATAAAGCAAATTATCAAACATGTTTGGAAGCAAAAATTTGCTACTTATACTTAGCGAAACATGCTCCAGGTGTCTTATCTTACTCAAAGGTGGACGATTGATTAAAAAAGGAGAATCGTTGTAAAAATTGAAGAACAAAGAGTACGTGAGAGAAGGAAGGATGATGTTTTATTTATATTCATATCTTGTACTGACATTATATACTTGCATTGTAGGCAAGTGCATTTATAGAGCAAATTGTGGAGGATGAAAGTCAAATGGAATGCTTACCTCATGAATCATCAGAAATTATGGTTTGGCACCATAGCATGGACTCACATTCCTACACAGCGCTGGTATGTATACACTAGTTTGCATTATCCCTTCTTTTTCTTGGCATAAAATGTTTTTATCGATATCAGAACTTCTCTTATATGGTGTATTTGGCTATTTGCATGTAACATCACATGTAACTCTTTCTCGAAATTCCATATATGCATGTACACATGCATTGCATCATGTGAATGTTCTAAAGAATGAAAACGGACTCATCCTTAAGTTCTGGTATGGATGTGTTGCATCTAAGCACTCGTCCTCTTGATTTCTGGGGCAATAAGAAAAGGCAATCTTTTTTAAATTCATTGAATACATATGTTACTTCATTCTTGGGATTTAACATTCCTTTATTAAACTGCAGAAAAGTTTGGTCAGAAAGTAAAAGGCATCTGATCCTTGCTAGAAATGCTTGTGTTTATTGATGATAGTGGTACAGTCCAAACAATAGAAGTCGAAGAATGGATATGTTCAGGCAATACCTCTTTCCGTAAGGTTGATTGTTATTTCTGTATAGTTACTGAATTTAACTTTTTCCTGGATTGGCTGCCATTCATCGAAGAGCAATTTTGTGGCCGTCTAGATAGGGGTGCGGATGGGGGCAAAATCATACCGTTGGAGCGAATATATTTATCTTTAAGTGAATCTTTTGAATTCTTCTGTTTTTACATGAACCTGAGGCTCGTCTTCTCTGATACCAATTTGTATATCTTGCTGATTTACCGTTATCCTGATCAATCCAAGTGCTTTGTTATGTGGACGTTTTATTGTTTAAACTAGAGCTATATTTCTCTTCTTCTCTCTGGACAAGATGAAAAAATGTCATATTGCTGTCTATATAGCTGTTTTTATTATTTCACCTCAAGGTTTAATTTGGATGAAAAATGATAAGCCCTCGTGATTTGTTTGGTAAGTTGGATTGCATCACAGGAGATGAGATAAAAAATGAAAAAAATGTCAAGTATTGCCTATTGTGAATTACAGTGTTGTCATATCGGGACCCATAGGAGGACCGTATGAGGCCACCTTAAAGGAGCCTGATCTGACCTGCTTTAGACGTTAAGGCCATACTGATGCAGTGGAAGAGTTAACGAACAATGAACAAAGAATGTAGCTAAGTCCACTATCCATTGATTCAAATGAATTACGAAGAAGACCTATTGAACTCATACAACAACCGTTGATTCAGATAAGAAAACTGATTTGGATCGATCAATTGACAATCCTTGTGCATCACATACTATTATCCTAGGAAGAGGAAAAGGAAGAGATCATACAAGAGGAAAACTCACATTTACCATAATGTACCAACAGGACCTTGATTATATTTACATATTCCTCTCCCCAGGCACTCTGCTACTGTAACTATACTAATAACACCGTACACATAATCAATTCATACTTCTGCGGCTTATTCAGTAGTGGTGGACTATATAGTATTGGATAGTGCTCAGGACGATGAAAAAGAAGTTAAAATCTTCTTCACGCAATGTTTAGCCCTGTCCAACACGACCTTAAGGTATAAGGAAAATGTTTATGAGACTATAATGTTGCCTGGTTGTTCCCTTTCTTCCTTACGAGGACCATAAGCCTTACTACACAAAAGAAAGTATATCAAGTTGGCCATGCTCAATCCAGCAAGAACCAAGTAGTAATAATCATAATGTCCCTTGTTAATATTGCTTGAAATCCAACTTTCATTTCCCCCCCTTTTTGTGATATCATCTATAGAACTTAGTATAAAACTCGCTAACAAGTTCGCCGCAGACATCCCGAGTCCATTTAGAGTCGAAGCTATACTCGACATACTTCTTGGAAGCTCCGAAAAGTAGAACTCATTCTGTGCAATTGCATTCAAAGCTTCTGCAAATCCACTCAAGCAGTATTGTGGCACTAACCACATTGCTGACAAATGTACAATAGCCTGTGGCTTTTCTTCGTATCCTTCTCGAACTGCAAAACTACGTCTGATATTCTCTACGACTGCTGTCACCATCATAGCCATAAACGAGAGAAAAATCCCGGCTCCCATTCTATTCATAGTACTTATATAAATACGTTTTCTCATTATTCTCGATGCCATGGGAAGAAATATACGATCATAGAGAGCAATCCATAGTATGACGGATATCACAGTAAACATAACAAACGAGCCTGCGGGAATCTTGAAACCTGAACTGATGTTTCGATTCATGGAAGTGGCTTGGAGCACTGGGAAAGAGTTCTGGCAAATGTTTATAGACATTAACATTCCTGTAGACCATATAGGGATTACTCTGATTAGTGATTTTAGTTCTTCTATTTGATCTACTGTACAAAGACTCCATGAATCTGCAGAATTCCCATCTGGGGTCAAATCTTTTTCTGGATTTTTAACAATGCAAGCCTTATTCAGAAACCTGAGCGAATCACTTGGAAAAACCCGAGCTGAACCTTCCTTGCAATGATACACAACATCAGTGCAATTTGCAGATAATTTTAGACGTCGCTTTCTGTACGAGGCTGTAATGACTTGAATAAACCCAACGACTAAGCTCGATTTACTCTTCAATTTCACATAGAATGAGGAAGCCAAAAAGAATGAAACAGCTGAGAAAAGCATAAGCACTGCAGGCACAGCGAAACCAACTTTCCATCCCATGTTGTCTTGAATATAGACAACACAAGTTACTGCTATTAGGACAGATAATGTATATGAAGCATAGTACCAGCTGAAATAGCTCTCCATTACAGACAAATTTTTTCGGCCGTCTCGGGTTTCGAGTTGGTCGGCCCCAAAGGCTAGCGAAGAAGACCTGATTCCACCAGCTCCAATGGACATTAGTCCAAGAGAAGTACACAGAAAAAGGGATTGGAAAATTGTTGGAGGGCTGCAAGTTTCACTAGATTCATCACATGGAGGTGGTCTTGTTTGCGGAAATATTGTTGTTGACCACAAAAGAGTCATCCCCTTCAGTGAAAATTGAATCAAAGAACATCATTTGAAGATAAAGATTCATTTCTTGGATCAACATAAAACTTAAGATTATTGCTTCTCCATTACTTATAATTCTATCTTAAAGGGTCAACCTATACATAACGGCTCACGTAAGGCCTTGTTATGCATTGCATTTTGTACTTCCCCTTTGACTTTTAGATCATATAAGATCGTAATTTAAGAATAGATGCAAAATCAATAAAATGCAATGAGTGAAGGGAAACATTAATTTTCATCCACATTCTTTCAATAAAATAGTTTTGTACGTCGATCAATAACATTTTCCTACTTTTTAATCACATTCTTCAAAAGAATTACTTTTTCACAAAAAATTTCAGTACATCAAGCATATCCTAAAATTAAATAATTCTTCGCATATTCTTTTCAAATTTAATCGTCATGACACTTGCATCAAACAAAGTAAGCCACAAAAAGAAGAAACTGCCCTTGAAAAATGCATTGGTGTTTCCAATAAATTTCTTTGGCTTCTGCACTACAGAAAACATCAAAAAAAAAAAAAAAAACAATTCAAAATCATACGTCGTGACCATGATGTCTTAATTTATTTTGAAATATCTTTTAACATTGATAATGACAAATAATTGAGTAATAGTGCTGACTAAAGAAACAGAAATGATCAAACAATTATGAAAAATGATTATAGTAAAATCTAGAAAATTTTAAAAACATGCTTGCGTTTGTTACACAATATTGAACAATATTAAAGAAGAAAAATTACCATGAGACAGATGATGGATCCGAATCCAATGGTACGAAACCGACCCAAAAAGGAATCTGAGATTATAGCCCCAAGAACAGGCATGAAATTTGTAGCTCCTGACCAGAAAAACATAATGTTGGATGCAGTGGTCATTTCCATATGATACTGTTTCATCAAATACAGTATCATGTTTGGCATTAGCCCGTAAGTAGCCATCTTTTCGAATGCTTCATTTGCTGTAAAATAAATAATGAAAAACTAACTTAAATTTTAATTAATTTTTTTAAAGAAACTGCAAGAAGAAAATCACAATCCAACCCAATTCATAATTTGAATAATCTGAGTACACAAAAATTATGTAATTATGAGAAAAATAGTTTGATAAGTCATATCAAATAATCCTAAATCTTTCTTTCGTGCTCAACAATAATCACAGAAGTATTTAAAAACGAGCACAACACACAGTTTATAATAGTTCATCTTAAGAGCTAAGTTCACTCGACTACTTATGAATCTATGTCCATGATCAAGTACCCCACCCCACCGCACCCCACCCAAACATGTGTGTGTGTGTGTAAGATGTAAATACTTCACCTATGATGAAGGGGAGAGCTCTCAAGCCACCCTTTTGAGTGCTCTCCAGGAGAGGCTCTTCAATCATTATTTTCTTGTCATCCCAAGAATTCTCCATTGTTAACTTCTTTGCATATATGCAAACTCAGTTGTCTCTCTACACGGACACACTTTTTATTATATAAGATATCGGAGGAAGCCCCTGGTGGAGAAGACTAAAATTTAGAGGAAACTAGCCAAAAAGCAGGATTGTGACATTTTCTTGTTGACCTGTTATTTTTACTGTTTTTGATGTTTCATAATTAAGAGATATTTTGTAAAAAAAACTTGAACGATGTGATTTTTTTTTTTTGATGACTAGTGATATATATTAGATAGGATATTGGGCCTAACTCAACATGACAAAATCGAATTGTTAGGGGAGGATTGCCCTCACCTTATTAAGACCTTGTATGGGAGGGATTAAAATCGAAAATATAGCCGTTATTGTTGACTTTTATTAGACGGGTGGGACCCAATAACGACCATATTTTCAATTTTAATTGGATTCTAATCACTCCCGAACGGGGCCTAAGTGGATCTTGTAAATATCACCAGTCAATGTGGGATTCTAATACGCCCCTTCACGCACAGTGTGGACCATGCCAAACAACTGTGAACAAATTGATATTGAGTGCACCCAATATTGCAAAACTCAACCGGCTCTGATACCATATTAGAAAGTATTTTGCTTAACTCAACCTAACAAAATCGGCTTGTTAGGGGAGGATTGCCCCCACTTTATTAAGTGGATCTTGTAAATATCATCAGTCAATGTGGCATTCTAATATCATATAAATAAGAAGAGACTAGTATTTATTTTTTATTTAATTGTATGATGGCCGATTATTAACATTAAGCCATATTTGATTTTCATTACTTCAAAACTCAATTTTTCTAAAACTCATTTTCAACTATATATTCTCACAATAAAATATTTTGCTCATAAATTCAAATTCTTTCCAACTTTTTAATCACATTCTCCAAAAATTCATTGTTACAAAACTTATTTTGATAAAATGATGGGTATCAAAGGGGGGCTAAGTAAATTAAATTTTAAAGTGATTTTTTTTTTTTTATCAAAGTTAAAAATAAGTAAAAAAATTAATAATAAGCAAGAAATTAAATTAATTTATCTTAGTATGTTTTAAAAATTAAATAAGTATTAAACTTAGAAAACATGTTATAAATGCAATCATCTTTCCATTTAGAAAAAAAAAATGGAAATATTTAATTTTTGAGCCGTGCTCTGTGTACAAAAAACAACATACAGAACAAATACAGAACACTCACAGTAGGGGGTGGTTTTTTTTTTTCCAATATTTTACTCACATGAGGTCCACCCCCATGTGAGTGTTCCGGCAATATTCTATGAAGAATAGTTCTGTACACACAGAACTATTCTTAATTTTTTTTATGAAAAATTAAGGGGGCGAACTTTCCAATTTTGAAATCATTTTCTTTTATTAAAATATCCCCAAGTTCTTTATATAAGAGCAACATTTTATGGATTTGATGCCTGAATAAGTTTAAAGTTACTTAACGTTTAAGGGACCTTTTATTTTAAGACGCTGTTTATTTTTTATTTTTATTTTTTTTTTTTTGAAAAACTACAATTATAGATAAAATAGCCAATTTATTAATTAATAATAAATTATTTGAGTTTGCAATGGCCAAAAGTTATGATGTTGAAGTGGGAATTACTTAAATATTCGATTTTGGTCTCTGCCAACTGGTTCAAATTAACCAATTAAGACGAAATCTAACCTTGTTTGAAAACATTTTTATTTTTCTTGATTTGGCCAATATTTATATACTCATATACCGATTCTTGAAGAGAACCATGTAACAACAACTATAGAGTCGAGTCGAGTCGAGTCGAGTCGACCAGATTGAAGTTTTTGTCTCTTCGATTGATTTATTATAACATTTAATAAATATCTAAGTCGCTCTCTGTTTTTTTTTTCCGATTAAAATGTGATTATGTATATATTGAGGTCATCGAACATCATGAGGGTCTTCAATTTGCAAGAGATGTGGGGGCTGGCTATCGGAGTAAATGTGATGCTATTAATATTAATTGTGAATTGAATTTGATTAATGTCTTTCTCATTGTAGCAAACTTAAAAGAAGGTTGTGGGGCACGTCGCTTTTCGTCTAGAAATAAGAATAAAGTAGTCCGCACGCTAGCTTTCTTTGCCACTATTTTTTTCGGTCGATATTAACTGGGTGGATTGTGTCTTTACTTTTTTCGGTGGTTCACGATGAGTTATTTTCTCTTCAAAAATAAAAACAAAAAACAAAAATAGAAACTGATATAGCTAGGTGGAAGCCTTGTGAGAGTAGGAAATTCTTCCCGACGCCAAGATTGTGACATTTTCTTGTTGTTGACATAAATTCATAATATATATAAGAGTTTTTTTTTGCTTTAAATGCGACCCAAATTTTTTCAATGAGTAGTTGAAAAATTGTGATGTAACGATCCAAATTTTTTTAATATTTAAATCGTTAATGAAAGTTTCATTCTGTAATTAAACATTGCACTAAGTTTGACATTGTGCCACATGTCGCATCATAATTAGCCAGTTTTTAAACATTGCACACTTTCCGGCCAACAACACTTTGAATTTCCAAAGAAATGTCAAACTTCATGTCACCCAAACAATGTACAAGTGACTTAATCCTAATAACTTACCATCAAACTTGTTCTACACATGTTACTCTTGTATTATAACAATTTAAGACAATATCTTTTGACCTCGATAACTTGAACCTCACTTATTCGAATTAACTTTTCCTTGAACATAATATGCGTGATTAATTACGATATATCCAACGAACTCAATATTCATATACTTATCATTACTCCATCAATATCTAAATATTTGACCCATATAAGATAAAAATTAATATATATACACTTTAGTCCCTAATTTTCCAAAATATTAAAATATCGCATATAGAATAATTATTTATATTCTATGAAAATTTTCGGGACTTTGCATGTGGATCCCATAAAATATATGATTAAAATTAATTATGTGATTTTGATATGAGATTAACATCATATTTTAATATGCATCAAACAGGGCTTAAGTGGCTTCGGTGAATAAAAATGTATCACAATTTTTGAATAATATGACAATAATTTTATTACTATATATAGATTATTGCTAATCACGAAGTAATGAATAGCATAAGTCAATCATAAAGGGATAAATTATTGGAGGTTTACAATTTGGCTAAAAATTATGATATTGACATGGGCATTACTTATAATTGTGGATTTTGGTCTCTATCAAACGGTTCAATCGGTTATGACAAACTTGAAAATTTCATAATAATAATAAAAAAAAAATTATAATTACCTAACTTTTTTTTCGAAAATTTAAACATTTTTCTTGATTTGGCCAAGAGACTCGTACGCAAATGCATGAATATCATGTTTCTTACTAGATGAAAAATACATAACAACAATATAGAGTCGATTGAGTTGAACCTATTTTCGTTTTTTCGTTCATAAAAGTCACTATTTTTTAACTATAATACTTTCAACTAGAAGGGTATAAATGTTTAAGACAATTATTTGGCGACAACTTAAAGATTCTTACTACATGGATATAAAGAGTAGTGCTATTTAGCATCGCTAGTGTTTAACACATGTCTAGGTGGCAGAACTAATAGCATTAAATGACATATTCAATTAAATGACTTATATAATTTCACATTTAATTGAACATATCATATAAAGTCACATATTGGTGCTAAATAGCATTATTCGTACATAAATGATTACATAAGGCCACGTGACACATTACTATTTGTCAATTTAAAATACAGTCAATTTTTTCATTCAATTTTTTTCTTCCACATAATTTTATGTAATCCTATGTACAATTTTTATGTACAGATAGCATAATCCAAGATTTTTTATCTAATCCATTTTATAGTTGACAGTATTAGAACGACTATTACAAAAATTAGTTTTTAGTTATCTAAATATAAATTACAAAAATACCGAAAAAATTACGAAAATTATAAAGAAAGAACTTCGAGTTTGTTTAAAAGGTAATTGTGTAAATAATAATAATAATAATAATAATAATAATAATAATAAAACAAAGGATGCCAAAAAGGGGTGCCTAAAATTGGACCAATTCATGCTATTTGTGTCATTTACTCTCTCTCTCTCTCTCTCTCTCTCTCTCTCTCTCTTTTTGTTGTTGTTCGATGGACCAATTAGAACTGGGCTTGTTGTAGCTGGTGGCCTGGTGCGTCAATCTCAAACTCTTCAAGGGAAAATTATATAAAACAAGAGGTTTAGTTTGTCATTTTTAAAAGTCAGGTTTTAAGTTTATTTTTGTAAAAATCAGGTAGTATATTAAAACATAATTCTTAACCTCATTTCTCCCCCAATTCCCGTCGCCTCCCCTTTCCTCTCCTCCCCTCCCCCCAATCCACAGCAGCGTCGCGACTGTCGGCGTCGCAGTCGCGACGCTGACGCTGCTGTGAATCCCGTCGCCTCCCTTCACCCTCATCTCCACCCCCTCCCTCCCGTCTCGCAGTCGCGACGCAGCTGTAGGTGTGTGGCGTCGCGACGCTGCTGAGGGAATCGAAAGCGTCGCCGTTTTACCGATTCTAGTGTTTCTCACATTGGGTTGTTCATGGGTTAGAAACATTCTGGCAAAGAAAGATTTTGATTTCTGGCTCCAATCACCACTCCTCAGGTAACATTGCTAATGTCTGTTTGATGTGTCGGAGTTTTAAGTTGTTTTTATTGGTGGTGTTGGTGTTTTGTAAACGGTGGTATTGGTGGTTCTCGTGGTGATTGTGCAGATTTTAGTGGTGGCGGTGATTGGTCAGATTTGGGATCTTTGTTTTGCGGTTGTGCAGTATTTTTATTGGCAGTGGTCGTGTTGGCGGTGATGGTTATGTGAATCTAATATTTTTGGTGGTGGTTGGGATGTTGGCTGTGGTGGCGGCGACGATCGTGGGTGTCTGTGACCTAGGTGGGTGTCTGTGACCTAGGAATTGTAACTGTGACTCACTGAAATAGAGTTGCGACAAATAAAAGTTTTGATTTTTTTTCAATCTGTGACCTGTGTGGGTGTCCGTGATCTAGAAATTGGGACTATGACTCGCTGAAATAGAGCTGTAACCCGTAAAGGTTTTGAATTTTTTCAATCTGTAACCATAAAAAATTACCTGTGACCTTAAAATTCTTGATTTGTGATCAACGAAGTTAACTGTGACCTATAAATTTTTTCATTTGTGATCTCGAAATAATCCGAGACCAATTAATTTGATAAGCTGTGACCTGAAATTAATTTTTAACTAATTAATAAGATATACGCTATCAAATTACACAAATAAATATTTAATTAATTAATAAAAAGTAGAAACCTGGTTTTTACAATTTTAAAGTTTAGCACCTGATTTTTTCAAATGTCAAACTAAATACCTGAGCCATAAACTTTTCCCAACTCTTCAATGAACCTTGCTCGGTCACTCAAGCCGGCTTTAGTTATTAGCAATTGGATAGAATCAGAGTCGACTCAACTTCGAAATAAGTGAAACAGCCATCCAAGGCCGCAAAACTTTTAGTATGACATTGACATATAATATTCGTAAGAAATTAATTAATAAGCATGCAAAAGCAAAAAAGAAACTCAAAAATATCATACTCGTAAGTGTTTTAAGTAATTAGTTGAATCAAATTTCAAAATTATTTTAATAAAAAGTTTCAAATTTTAAATGAGTATGTTACTTGAAAAAAAATGAACTTCCAATGCTGATTGTACTGAAATAATACGATTTCACAGATCAGTAAAGTGTAATTAGTTATATTCAAAAGAGTCTCATTTTCAAGGGTATTTTCTAAAAGTCCAAATAATTTTTCGAGAAAATTAGGACTGATACCTAGTTCATATTTATTTAATGAAATATACTAGATTGTTTGACTAGGAGTGGACAAAAAAATTGAAAAACTAACCAAATCGAGTCAGGTTTGCTTGGGTCGGTTTGAACAAAAAAAAAAAAAATCAGTTTGATTTAGTTAATTTTAACTATTAAAAAGTAGGGCCGAATTGGTTGCGGTTTAAGCAACCAATCCGCTAATATATATATATATATATATATATATATATATATATATATATATATATATATATATATATATATATATATATTAAAATTCATATTTTAAACTTATAATATAAAATAATTAAAACATAAATATAATTCTTTTTCAAATAATTTGTTACCGTCTACACTTCTTATATCAAAACTCCAAAAGAAAAGAACTGTTTGTCATAAACTAATTCAAATTGTAGCCTAGCTTTTCATTTTGGTGTATTTTTTCGTTGGCAACTATCAAATATACACGATGATTTTGGGAAAACTAATTCTTTACTATTTACATTATGGCCCTGTCTGTGACCGCTTGAAATCAAAATTTCAGCCGTTGAGCCACCATATTTGACTTTTCTATCTCAGCAGCTTTGTTGATTATTTGACCGTTGCCCGCCCAACGGTAGTAAAATCAGTTTTTTGGCAGTTTAAAATCGCCACCAGACAAGGGCTATATATATTATTGAGGCAAGCAATTTTTTTAATCAAAAGAAGTAGGCAATTTTTTATTTTTATCGAAATCTACACGTTTTCCATTCTCATCATCATTTCTCTTCTCATCTCCATTTCTCTCTATCCAAATATTATTAGTATATACTTAAAAACTTACATCATTATATACATACTGGGTGCAAGCAACGTGCAATGCACGTTTGCTTAGTTTATATTAATATTTTTGTTTAATAATTAATTTGTTATTAATAAATATGTAATTTTTTTTGGTTAATTAAGGGCGTGTCTGGGCGCGCTGCAAGGAGGAAGGAAAATTGATTATGTTACCGTTTTTTTTTTCAAACCTACAGCCCTACAGTAAGAGAATTGGTCCAAAATTGCCGCTCTCAACGGCATGAATTGTGTTGCCAACGACTTGATTTCTGCTGAAAAGCAGAAACATACACCCTATAAATAATTAATGATGTAATGTTTATGTAATTGATAAATAATTAGATGTATGATTTTGATATTGTGATGTAGGTTGGTGAGATTGAAGAAAATAAGTAAAAGTAGACAAATTTGGAGAAATGGCTAAATTGTAAGGGATCCAAAGTTCGAGGGCTAAAATGTAAATACTTAAAAGTTGTGCTCAATCTCACGATGAAGATTTGAGAGTGCTCGGAGTCAATTGGATAAAGGAAGATATCAAGGGATCAAATATAGTCAAAAGATGATCACAAATCAATTTCCAACCGAAAAATTATGCTCCGGTGTTTTAGTCTCATATTGAGACCTATTTTTGGCATAGGAAGTGATCGAATTGGAGAATGATGGCTGAATTAAAGTTGTAGCCAAATGAGTTAGCTTTCCAACGCATTTTGTATCGCCTCAATAGGATATCGGAATACAAAGTTATGATAAAAATACTGAAAAAAGGTGCAACTGCCTGCTTAAAACAAGAAATTTCGTAATATAGTCCGTTATATTAAGACCTATTTTTGGCATATAAAGTGGTCGAATTGGAGAATGATGTCTGAACCAAAGTTGTAACCAAGCGAGTTAGATTTTCAACGCATTTTGAATTGTCTCAATCGGATATCGGAATACAAAGTTATGATAAAAACACTGAAGGAATGTACAGCTACCTGTTTAAAACAATAAATTCTGTTACATAGTCTGTTATATTGAGACATATTTTTAGCATAGAACGTGATCTAATTGGAGAATGATGTCCGAATCAAAGTTGTAGCCAGATGAGTTAGCTTTCTAACTCATTTTGAATCGCCTCAATCGGATATCAGAATACAAAGTTATAATAAAAACATTGAAAAAAGGTGCAACTGCCTGTTTAAAACAAGAAATTTCGTTACATAGTCCGTTATATTGAGACCTATTTTTGGCATAGAAAGTGATCGAATTAGAGAATGATGTCTGAATCAAAGTTGTAGTCAGATGAGTTAGCTTTTCAACGCATTTTGAATCGCCTCAATCGGATATCGAAATACAAAGTTATGATAAAAATATTGAAAGAAGGTACAGCTGCCTCTTTAAAACAAAAAATTCAGTTACATAGTCTGTTATATTGAGACATATTTTTGGCATAAAAAGTGATTGAATTGGAGAATGATGTCTAAATCAAAGTTGTAGCCAGATAGATTAGCTTTCCAACGCATTTTGAATCGTCTCAATCGAATATCGGAATACAAAGTTATGATAAAAATACTGAAGGAAGGTGTAGCTGCCTGTTTAAAACAAGAAATTCCGTTACATAATCCGTTAAAACAACAAATTCCGTTAGTTTTTTCCGTTAAACCAACAAATTCCGTTAAATAGGCACTTTTTATATATAGAAAGATATATCTAAAGTTTTTACTGGATAAATATTGCATCATCAGAAAATTTTAGTGTATGATTATCGATGGAGAGAAAATCCATCTGAAAAGGCATAAATAATTTCGTTGACTGCTTCTTGAAACCAATATATTTATTACATCAATACGTGAACAAAAATATGATACTTTGTATTCGTTACAACATCGTAAATGATAGTTACAATATTCAAATTAAACAAAACCAAAATCGTCGATACCTTTTCGATAATTACAAGTAACAAGATGTTTAGCCCGGATAATTTGGTCCCCATTTTCAATAACATATTTCGTGGAATCCATAACTTTTATCAACTTTACATACATTTCATCATATTTTATTAAAATTTTGATTTTTAGCTAAACGAAACAAGACAGTGTTATTTATGATCTATTATTTCCCCCGAAGTTGCCTTATATCAGTAGAATGCTGAAACTAGCTAATACAACAATCACTGGCACGTTTGATGCAGAAAAAGAATGAGAATGAAAAAATTGATATGGGGGAAGGAACCCGGCTGGAACTAAATTCGGAGACCCTGAATTGATGCTTGATTAGGATTCTTTTTGAATTTGAATGCAAGGGGAGAATTTCAGATATTACCATAATAAAACGCTGAGCATTATATTATGGAATATCATCCTGAAAAAAATGCAATAATTCTACTGGCATCAATTTTACAATTTTTTTCATCTTATACTTTAGTTTTTTTTTTTCTCAGATCTAGCCACAAATGTCGCGGAAGCTTGATCCAAAGATCGTCAAGACAGTGTTTTCCAGGCTCAGTTTCACGTTACATTTCTCCACCAAATAATCAATCCAAACGATTCCAACTCACAACCAATATATTTAACTCGATTGTTCCTCAATCTCACCAACAAAGGACAAGATAATGAAGATGTTTTGTAAGTCTCATAGGTAGAAAAATAATGAAAGAATACACAAAGATGATCAGGCCAATACACAAAGAAAGTCACCGATTTTTCTCTTCACTAAGGCAGCATTTTTTCCAAGCAAGAAGGCAGCCATGTTTTCTCTCAATTGTATACACAAAATGGCTAGTGTAAAGACACCATATATATATAGTCTAGGTTATGCTTTAGTTGGACCAATAAAAAACTTATATGGACCAAAATTTAAAGTCATCCAAGAGGTAATATATATTAACCGTGAGCAACATTAATTGTTTAAGCTACTTTCAATGGTCTACATTGTTTTCGGATCGAGCCTTTGAACTTAGTTATTGGTAACAATTTAATCAAACATTTACATCATAACCCGAGATTCACTGGGTATCAAAACCCAACAAATACACCTAAAAAATCCTAATATTTCCAATCGTGTAGTGGTCCATTTTAGCATGACCACGCATCCATCTTAATTTCTTGGAAATATTTATATATTAACAAATATATAAGATTTAAATTACAAGTAAATAGGGTAAACATGTAATATCAAATAAATTAGATTAATAGATATATTATAGCTTGTAATATTGTTGGATATATTACTTTTGAGTAAAAATGTTATTTCGAAAGTAAATTTTAATTCAAAATTAACATAAAGTAATTTATTTATCGATCAACAGCATTTAATGAAAGTACTTATTTTGAACCTCAATAATAAGTAAATTTATCAAGCTTAGCCAAACATATATTGTTCATAGGGAGTCGTTACCTGCCATTAATAGACAATGCTGCAGTGAATATGAGAAACTTTCTGCATGTGAACTGTATCTTGACACCGTTGTGGTTGTGGAACTTCTGCAGAAAACATGAAATATCTCAGTGTTAACACTGCCATGATCAGATGATCGTTATGAAAAAGAAAGATCGGATTATGAATTTATGAGTTTTACTTTACATGAATGCACGTGATCTTCATGCGAATGAATGGGAAAAATAATTAAATAAATAATGGCGCTGATGGGCGGAGCCAGGATTCAGTGAGACGGGGGGCTAGTGAGTTAGACAGTGTGCTACTGGGTTGGACAGAAAAAAAAAGTGCTATAAATTTTTTTATTTTTTATTTTTTTCTAGTAGAATTTGGCTTGGGCTGGGGTGGGCTACAGCCCAGCCAGCCCACCCCTATCTCAGCCCATGAATTGGCGCACATTCTGATTCGACGAATTCCAGTTTTAATTGTAAATTCAATAGCAAAAACGAATTTGACAGATTTACAAAAATTCAATAATCAATTGCATGACATATTCCAATTTTTACACAATTAACTTTTCATTTGCACTAGTGCAAAAATTTTCATTTACCGTGAAAAAAAGAAAATTATCTTGCCGTCGTGGAAGAAGGCAAAAGCCACCGGAATAACTATGAGCAATTAGATGTTAAGAAAAAAGAAAAAAAAAAATAGGTTTTATATTTGTGGTGTAACAATAATTTATTTAATTAAAAAATATATTAAAATCCTAATTATGTAATTTTACTTAAAGATATTTAAGTAAATAAGAAATTTGTAGTGTATTTAACAAAATTTGTAGTGGTAATAGTTTCAAACCCTCGCAAGTTCTATATGCAAGATGATTAATTACATCATAATATTTTAAAACTTAGGGTTATGCTAATTTTATTGAGAGAAGTAACAAAAAACTTTTTTTTTATTCGATATGAAATTTTATCCATTAACATGTCATACAAGATGGTTACTTGTTAGATCATGTCAATCTTGAAATCTTTATGCTCATACGAGTCTTAGAACAAATTTCTTGTTTGATTTTCAAGGACTCTAATATCATATTGAGATCAAGGTTTCATTTTAAAATTTCAATCTTACAAAGATGACTAACTCAAACTTTTATATACTGGTTATCATTTGTATCTTTATTCGATATGATCACCCTTGGCATAGCTATGTATCTTAGATGATCAACATCTTAGGATCACCGATGAACATATTTAACCAACAATTGTCCATAGGGATGGGCAAAAAAATCGAAAAATCAATCAAACAGACCAAACCAAACCAAATCGTGTTGGTTTGGATCAGAAAATCGGTTTGGTTCTATTAATTTTAACCATTAAAAAGTCGGGTTGAGTTGGTTACGGTTTAATCTACCAACCCGTAAATTAATCGATTCAACCCACTAATACATTGTTTTTATTTTTATTTTTTCATTTTTAAATTCATATTTTAAACATAAAATATAAAATAATAAAAGCAAAAATATAATTCTTTCCCTAATAATTTGTTTATAGTCTACACTTTTCAAATGAAGTGGGCCATCACTCTTTTCAAATTTAGACTAGACCCACCCATCCCCACTCCTTGCCCTATCTGGAACATGTTCAAGGATTTGACATGGCAGGTAAAAGTGAAACATTTAACAGCAAATAACATATGAAAATTTGTTTGTTGCTCAATAGTCTAAAATTTCATACATCAAAGTAATATTATTTGGTCAAATATTTGCCCACAGTTGTTGTATCCAGAAGTTCTGTCATTCAATGTTTTTGGCTTGTCTTTTACCCCCCCCCCCCCCCCACCCCCCACGCACCCCCACAAAAAAAAAAAAAAGAAAAAAAGAAGAAGACCACTAAATAAATAATTATCTACCACACATGAATAAAAAAAAAAAAACACTTTTTTCCTTGTTTTTGATGATATGATCAACGAAGTACTGTGAGTAAACTACTATAGAAACTAAAGAAAATATATAGGGTGGGTTTGAGCTTCATATTTTTATATATTTTTCTGTGTCATTATTTTTATCTAAACAAAGATTTTATGAACAAAAATAAAGGAAATTGGTCTTAATTCTCAGAATATAAGGACAATGTAAACCACGATATGAAGTTCAAATTATAATTTTCACGTTTTCACTTTAATGAATTTTTGTTATTTTTACTATTTTTTATGCTTCTGAACGCTTAATTGTTAAATATGTGTTATAGCTCTTAGTAATAAATACTATAAATTCCGATAAAAGATAGAAATATATCATTATGTGTTCGTTTAACTTGATTTTACCTGAAAATTGTCCATTAAAGTGAAATTTTTTTTACAATTGATTCTAAAATTTGTTCCAATAATAATAATAAATTGGAACTTCATTTCCCACCAAAAAGGTGGGGAAAACAATTCGACAAATTGGTGGAAAACAGGCGCGTTTGCTTTGGGTGTGAAAAACAAAATGCCAAGAAAATTGTTGACATCAAACACTACAAATTGAGGAAAATGGAAAACTAATTCTATTTTCCATGGAATTTTTGGTGTATCAAACACAACCTTAGTAATAAATACTATAAATTCCCCGATGAAAGAGAGAAATATATCATTATGGTTTATGTGATTGTGTTTAAATGTTTGTTATTCTCAAGACATTTTTGTGTACTCATAATCTTCACATGCATATAGGAGATTCGTTTGTGGAAATAGGTCTAAATTTATTTGAGAGATATTATTAGATAATTTTGGAACTCGATCTTCAACACAATCGAATATTGTCAATTACAAGATTGTATGAATGAACTAAGTTAAATATGTGAAATTGGAATCGTAGTACATTTAACAATTCGAATTTTTTAAAAGCTTTTTCAAAGTTAATTTTAGTCAACAACAACCATCACAACTTATAATTTAAATAAAGTTAGGTTTAACTCGATTCGATATGTTAGTGCGAAACCCGCAAAAGTACATAATAGTTGACAAGTAATACGTGATGAGTAACATGTATCGTCCATGATAAATAATATTCAATCAAGTGTACTAGTTTCTAATCATAAGAAAATGAAAGAGATTTGTGATTCGTAATTATTTTGAATTAATCTACAAAAACTTGTAAAATTTGAATTATATATATATATGGAATATGTGTATTGGATTGTGAATCCACATATTAATATTATTTATTTCAATTATCAACTATGTAACTAATAACATTCGTGCATTCTTAACTATCGATAATTTTATTGTGATTAATTATCTTTTCCAAAATCAATTAAATTTATTATATTCACGACTCGAATCTATTCCTAATCCGAATTTGAAATGTATAGTACACATTCAATTTTACAATTATTTCAGAGATTGCACACGTGATAAACATAATTCCTAATATCTATTGTATGTATGTTAATTAAGCAGTGCTTTAGACCTATTGTGAACTTCCCAACACTACAATAAGCAACTATATATTTAATTGGTAATCAAGCAATTAAATAATAAAATTACGCATGCAAGATTAATCAAGAAAATCAAAATTTTAATTAACAACTTGTCTTAAATTAAAAATAAATAATAAAATGTTTCATTTCCATCCAATACATGCAAAGAATTAACACAGTATGTTGTTATGTAAATTACACAAAAAAGATTTGAAAAAAATCACCTAAAATAAAAAAAATTATTGGAAAGTAAAAAAAATCAATTTCTTTTTCGTTAATATTCCACCGGAAATTTGAATATTCAATCTCTTGTGTTAATCGCCTTTGAATCCCGTGCTAACCTCCTTCTTGTGGTGAAAAATAGGGTTTTAATATCTGATACCTCTTTCTAGTTGTCTATATAGGTTAAATAGTAGGTTAAATTTGACCTGCATAAGAATTTGGATCAAATGAGAAAGTTGAGTCATTCAGGCCAAAAAATAGTCCCCGCGCGCACCGTTCACTAATTTTGCTGTCTGTAAATAGATTGTAGGGTGTAGCACGCTGTACAAAATGCTTGTGCGCGCACTGTTATAAAATCTTCCTTTCATTGTATGTTGATCCCTCGAATTCGTTCTTCATTCTTTTTAGCTCATTTTTTATATCTTCATGATCCTCTATCTTCTAATTCCATCTAATTGCTTCCACCATTTCTCAAATCATCCGCATTAGGTCTGAATCAACTATTAGTACTTTGCAATTTAGTCTCCAAACTATGGATTAAACCCATTTTAGCCAATTTTTTTCCTTCCTTTTGTACCTAACAAACGAAATATGTATAAAATAAAGCATCAATTCATCCAAAATAACAATAATTGCTCTAGTTTAATAATTGAGATAAGTGGATAAACACTCACAATACTTGACACAATATATTGTTCACACTTTACTACTTCTCAGGATATTATATTTTCTTTAACTTTTTCTAATGTTATATAATCATCTATATCAACAATATTGCACTTCCAAATTATTTTCTGGTTTACTATCTCTTTATATTTCATTTGAGTACGAGTTCGTACGTTGGATCCTCTACTTCAATCTAAAGTTGCACTTTGGTCTGTATTGAAGATTTGACTTTACTTCTGTACATGTAATTTAATTTAATCTCTTAATAAATTAGCACGAGTTCATGTCAATGATTCTTCGGACATGTAACTTCATTTGCATATATGCAGACGTGGGTGTGTTTTTCTCTATAACCATTCGAAAAAGGTCCTCTTAACTTTTCCTAATTGAAAGTGATTGTCGGCAGAAAAATGTTCATTGATTAAAACTAAACTCAAGATATGACAGGATTACTAACGGGTCGATCCACGAACACGTAATGGATGCACCATATAAAGACACATTCGGGTCCGGCTACATTTCGGACTTGGATAATGCTATGTGGCTTAATGTTGGTGATTATTGCAATTGCCCAACAGAAAATTGACAAATTGCTAATGAATCAAATGTTGGACGGACCACAGTCAAGTGATTTTGATGAAAGTGTTACATCCGCCATTAAAGCAATAGTTTATTGGATGATTATACACGTATTATTTCACTCCTGCCCGAGAGTCGAGCTTACACAAAAAAAAGACTCGCGATACGCATTAGTCCACAATAGTCCCAGGTCAAAGGATCAAGTCCAAATAAGTTGGATTGAATTTAAAAAGATCCGATCCAGCTTTACACCTCTAATATGATTATATAATTTTATATAATGTACATTTGATCGTGCATACAACACACACACATATAAGCCTTGAGATGTCATGATACATTTTTCTTAAGAGTATGCATATCATTTATACATTTTTCATTTCATCACTCTAACCTTCACCCACCGACCTAACCATTCGCAAAGAAATATCGTATGACATTGAAGGTGGAAAAAATAGTTCTTTTTTTTTTCCCACTTAATTTTCACCTAACAAGAAACTATCTTGTCACATTTATGTAGAAGCTCATGCAAAATATATTATTAAAAATTCTAGACTTTTCCCCTCCATGGAAATGGACCCATTGCTGAAATCTTCATGTTGTTTAAATATCTTCTCTATGGGACCAACTAAAACATTGGTCACAATCAATCAAACATTTTCACATTGTAAAAATGGATCTAAGTTATTTTAGTTATAATTACGGGCAAGTTTCCAAATATTAAATGACAATATAAGATAATATCATAAGATAATATTCCATTTTTATGGCTTGATGGCACTATAATATGATCTCGACATTGCTACCTCATGCAATAAAGCCTAACTCTAACAATAACATTTTAGAACATCTTCATTATGTAGATTTAAAGATTTGGAGTAATAAAAATGAGAAGTAATCTACTAAATATTGTGTTGAGCAACGATAACATGACACATTAATTAATTAGTGAACAAGTTCGTAATAGTTCCCACGAATTAAATAATTCAACAATTAATTGATGTGAAAGGTCATTGAAGCTTAGCAAACGATACGTAATAGACCATTTCTCTAATAAAAATAGGCATCATAATATTTATTAATCCTTATTCATTTCTTGACGATACCTTGACACAAGCCAAAATTGATGTTTGCATCGTTTGCTATGAAAATAAAAATTACAGCAATGGAGAAGAAACAAATAAGAATAAAATGATGAATATAAATCCAAAAAAGGCTTGAACACGAAGATAAAATCGTTGTCCTCAAACGATATTTACCTTATCTATGATGCTATTAAGGATTTAATGACAAATAGTTTATAAGATTAAACAAGCCTAATGAAGATCACCAAAAGCAAAGTGAATCTTCAATAGAACAAGTGAAAAAAGAAAATTTTGATTATATAAAATGGACAAAATTTCTCTCAAAAATTAGATGAATTATCATTGTTTATATATATATATATATATAGGTATCAACCATCCTTCACGAGGTGGTTCCAAACTCAAATCAAAAGGTGCAATGCTTCATCAAACAACCACCAGAAAATTCGAAAAAAATCCAACTAACGGTCATATTTTTATAACTATGCTGTCGCATAGTTATAACCTTAACTGCCTTTAAATTACATGCAGCCTTCTATGAGACCACAAGCTTAAATGGCTTATGCGGTTTGTTTTTTCTTATTTCATCCTTCATCGACTTATTTGATTTTGAGCAACAAGATTTCAACAATTCCCTACTTGTTCAAAATCAAAGTTAATCACACAATCAAATATCAACACTCATGCATAAAAATTAGATATGTTTCGATTTGAATCTAACCAATGTAAATCTCATAAAGCATTATCGAAATTTCAGGTAGCTAGAACGCTTTGAACCGGTTATTTCTTGTGACAATACTGATAAAATCACACACACACAAGTGTTAAATTTTCACAAGTTCCTCTAACTCGCTTAGTGTTGATATGGCCTTACACTTATCCTTTTTTCTTTGAACTTTTAAAGAGAGACAACTCCAACTCTCTAATAAGGCGACACCACCTCGAAATTCACATAGGTGAAGTTCTTCCAGCATCTTTATTACTTTTAGAGTATTGTACCTCATACTGAACTTCATTAAGAGGTTTAATTATAACTCATCCCTCCAACAGTAACAACAAACACTATTTATCAAATAATAGGATTTAATAAATTCAATAGTGTTGAAATCCATTCACTTTTTAAATGACTTGTTATTACCCATTGAACATAAATATACTTATTTAGTATACTTTTGGTAGGGTTGCTATCATTGGTGAATTTAATTAAGGAGTTTCAACCACATCATACTTGATGTCAATCTTACTAACTCTCTCGTGAGAGGTTTAGTAAATGGATTCGCTAAGTTCTCACTTGACTTAACAAATGTAAGAGAAATTATTCCATGTTTTACTAACTTCCTTACATACTCATGTTTTAGACTTATACGTCTAGACTTTCCATTATATACTTTGTTATAAGCTCAAGCAAGAGTAGCTTGACTATCACACAAGATATGTATTGAAGAAATATCATTTATATTTAAAGGTATTTCATATAATAAATCTCTTAGCCACTCAGTTTATTTTCCAGTTTCGGTCAATGCTATAAACTCCGACTCCATTATTGAATGAGTAATGCAAGTTTGTTTCTTAAACTTCCAAGAAACTGCACCTCCTCCAAGAGTAAATACCCAACCTGAAGTGGACTTATTTTCTCCTACACTCGATATCCACCTTCTGTCAGTATATCCTTCCAAGATTTTAGGGAATCTTGTATATTGCAGTCTAAGGTTTTTGGTTTTCTTTAAATAACCAAGAAATCTACCAATGGCCTTCAATGTTCGGAACTTGGTTTGCTAGTAAACCTGCTTAGTTTACTCACGGCAAATGCTACATCAAGTCTTGTACATTGTTTGCGTACATAAGACTTGCAATTGCACTTGCATATTCTATTTGAGCTATTGTTTTACCATCATTCTTTATCAATTTGATACTTGGATCTAATGGGCTATTAGCATCTTTAATGTACAAGTGTTTGAACTTATTTATCACATTTCCAACCTAATGTGATTGGTTCAATGTAAAACCCCACACTATCCTTTTTAATTCTGATTCCAAGAATAGTATCCACTTGTTCAAGATCTTTCATTTTGAACATGGAGGATAGAAACCTCTTTATTTCTTTGATTCAGTCTATATTGTTGGTAATGATCAATATACCATCAACATATAGACATATTAATGTGATTATACTATCATTCACTTTAGTATAAAGACATTTGTCTACCGAGTTATGATTAAAATCATTTGACATTATTTTAAAGTCAAATTTCTCTTACCACTTTTTAGGGGCTTGTTTTAATCCATATAAGGATTTGATTAGTTTGTACACCTTATGTTCATTTCTCTGTAGAATAAACCCTTCTGGTTGTTCCATATAGACCTCATCTTCGAGATCTCCATTTAAGAATGTCGTCTTGACATCCATTTAGTGAACATGTAAAACATATATAGATGCTAGTGTAAACAATATCCTTATCAAAGTTCTTCTAGCTGCATGTGCATATGTGTCAAAGTAATATATTCCTTCCTTTTGACGATACCATTTAGCTACTAATCTATCTTTATAGGTATTGAGTGTTCCATCGAAATTATATTTCCTTCTAAACACCCATTTGCAACCAATGAATTTAGAACTCTTTGGTAAATCAACTATTTCCCAAGTGTTATTTAAAATAATATAATCTATTTCATTATTTATTACTTCTTTCAAAATATGCAATACATTGCTTCTTTATAGGTTTTAGGATCACTTTCGACTTGAAGAACGAAATGAATTGTTCTTACAACATCCTTTCTATCTCTCTCTACGGGTAGAATGAAATAAGTTGAGAATCCAATTCATCCAATCCTAGACCTTTTTCTTCTCTAATTCTCTTACTTTTTCGAGGTTTACTTTCAACATCTCTTGTATAAGTATCTCCTTGTGATTTCTAGAAGTCGGAATATCTAAATAAGTTTCATTTTGAGAATTTCTTGTTGCCAATACATTCTCAAAGAACTCACATCCCTTGATTTTATTATAATATTTGATTTTAAGTTGAATAATCTATAGGCCTTGCTATTTAAAGAATATCCCACAAAGGCACATCTAATACCTCTAGGACCTAATTTAGTTCTCTTGTGATCCATATTCTTGTAGTAAGCGAGACACCCCCAAACTTTGAAATAATTGATGTTTGGTTTCCTATCTTTCCATATTTCATATGAAGAAACCTTATTCTTTTTCAAAAAAATCATATTTACTATATGACAAGCACTAAGTAAGGTTTCACCCCATAAGTTATAAGGTAATTCAGAATTCAATAACATGGCATTTATCATCTCTAAGAATGTTCTATTTTTTCTTTCTGCTAGATCATTTTGTTCAGGTGTTCGTGATGCAGAACATTGATATATTATTCCATTTTATTCACAAAACAAATTGAATTCATTAGAGAAATATTCTCCACCTATATCACTTCTTATAGTTTTAAGTTTTCTTCTTAATTGATTTTCAACTTCAGTTTTATATGTTTTAAAGGCACTGAAAGCTTCATCTTTATGCTTTAATAAATATACATAAGTATATCTAGAGCAATCATCAATAAAAGTAATAAAATATCTATTATCACCGTTTGTCAGCATGCCATTCAATTTACATATATTAGAATGAACAATTTCAAGTAACTATGTTGATCTTACTACACTATGAAATGGGTTTTCAATCATCTAAGATTTAATACAAGTTTCACATTTTTCTAAGTTATCAATTTTACATTGTATCAATCCACATTTAATCATTCTTTTCATAGTACTAACTCCTATATGTGCTAATCTACAATGCCATAAATTAAATGAATCAGTAACATAGGCAAATGATTTGTTTTTATTAGAATTATCCTCAAGAGTATAAAATTTGACCATTCCATCAGTAGAATAGCCTTTTCCAACCCATTATGGGTTAGTACAAGTTTTTCGGACTCAAATACAGTTTTAATTCCAAGTTTTCCCAACAAAACTCCACTTGTTAAGTTCCTATTCATTTCTGGTACATGAAGGACATTGGTCAAAATAATCTTCTTTCTCGAAGTAAAGATGATTTCTACATTACCTTTGCCAATTACTTTTGATCTTCCTTCATTTCCCATTTGGATTTCTTGACCATCTTCAATATCATGATAAGTTTTGAAAAGAGACTTATCATAACAAATATGGATGGTTGCACAGGTGTTATACCATTAACCCGAAACTTTCCCTTGGATTGCATTGATTTCACTCACTATAGTGATAATCTCATCAATGGATTTCACTTGTCCTTCTTTCTTTTGTTGTTTCCTATGCATGCAATCTCTTGCATAGTGTCCCGATTTTCCACAAACATAGCAAGGTCAATTGGATTTGTTTTTGAACTTCCCTTGATCCTTTTTGGATCTAAGAAGTTTTCCTTTCTTCTTGTATTTGTTAAAGTTATCAACATTGCCCACGACATTGGCTTTCAAAGAGCCATCATAAGAATTTTTCAGTCTTACCTGTTGCCCTTATTTCTTTCTCTATGCGATGATGTTTTTGCATTTGTTCCAAAGAAAAATCTTCGGAATTGTGAAGAATCTTTTTCTTATATCATTCCCAAGATTCCGAGAGTAGCAATAATTGCTCCCCACTTGAAAAGTTTCGGGAAGTTTGATTTTCACCGCTTTCAGTTTGTTGACAATGACTTTTAATTCATGTACTTGAGGCAACAAATGAATATTATCCAAAAACTTGAAATCAAAATATTTAGAAATTAAAAATTTCTTCGTACCTTCCTCCTCGGCCTTATATTTACTTTCAAGTGCATACCAGATTTCTTTTCCCGAAGTATCATATAATCGATTCGATAGCGCATTTAGAATGTGGCCACGACATATTAATTCGTCATCTTCCCGTTTCTTTCTTTCTGCACGAACTTCATCAATATCTTTTTCTGTATCGGGAATAGACTCTAATTTTGGATCAAGTACGTAGAAGATCTTCAACGCCGTAAGTAGGAATTTGAGTTTGTTTTGCCAAGTTTGTTTTGCCATCTGTAAAATTTGAACCATCAATCTGTCCAAACGTATCAAGTCTTGATTAATCATCTTGATTGTAGCAAGTGTAGATTCCGTCTCCATCGCAGTAAAATGAGAAAATATCATTTGAGAATGTTATGAAAATAAAAATTACAGCAATGGAGAAGAAACAAAGAAGAAGAAAATGATGAATATAAATCCAAAAAAGGCTTGAACACGAAGATAAAATCGTTGTCCTCAAACGATATTTGCCTCCTCTATGATGCTTTTAAGGATTTAATGGCAAATAGTTTGTAGGATTAAATAAGCCTAATGAAGATCACCAAAAGCAAAGTGAATCTTCAATCGAACAAGTGAAAAAAGAAAAAAAAAAGATTATATAGAATGGACAAAATTTCTCTCAAAAATTGGATGAATTATCATTGTTTAATTTGATGTGTACAATGAATATATATAGACATCAACCATTCTTCACGAAGTGGTTCCAAGCTCAAATCAAAAGGTGCAATGTTTAATCAAACAACCACCAGAAAATTCGAAAAAACATAGCCAACAGTCATATTTTTATAACTATGCGACCGCATAGGAGATAACTATTCGAGCTCAAATCAAAATGTGCACTGCTTCATCAAACAACTACCAGAAAGTTCGAAAAAACCCAGCCAACAATCATATTTTTATAACTATGCGACCGCATAGTCATAACCTTGGCCGCCTCTAAATTCCTTGCAGCCTTCTATGTGACCGGAAGCCTAAATGGCTTATGCGGTTGCATAGATCATTTAGGGCACGTTTTGTTTTTTGTTTTTTCTTATTTCATCCTTCATCTACTTATTTGATTTTGAACAATAAGATTTCAACATCGTTCGCAAAGATAAAGTAAAGTGGGAGAGTGCTGGGTATGATCTCGAAGCATTTAATGATATCAACTCGTGTTAGGTCCTCACTTAGCACTTCTTCAACTAAAATCAACTGGCTAAATTTGGAACCTTGGTGAGAGGTAAAGACCATAAAGGAAGATTGCCCTCCCGTTAGCGCAAGGGAAAAAATTACCTCTTTCACAATGGTTCTAACATGATAAGGGATAAATGCACAGTGTCAACATAGGTGAAACTAGATAGATATCAATTTTGAAATTAATGAGAGGTTGCGTGGTATTACAAGAGGGGACCCCGTTTGCACCACAGGGTCTAGCAGAATGACCCATTTCTTCAATGGGTCCCTTCCCCCGTTTTCCCCGCCCCCCCTCCCCACACACACACACACCACCCATCTCCACGCTATCCTACTCTACCCTACCTTATCTACCATACCCCACCTCCTTTACCCTGTCTTACAAGTGTTGTATGAGTCATTGGGAAATGATAGAAATAAGGGTGTCGTTATACCTTCTGATATTATACATGTACTGCATATATATTCCTTCCATTTCTCTGCTAAATTTTGTCAACGTCTCTTTTCAAAAACCTATTTTTTCAATTCATTTCTCTCTTTTGTATGAAAATTCCTGCAAGACATTGCAACTCGTACAGAATTTTCTTGATGTGTCAAATGTAAAATCATATGCACAAACAAGAACACGCACTAAAACCCACAAAACTACACACTGTTCATCTTAACAATGAATACTGAGCCTAAGAATTCAGAAACTGGTTTGATTAAAAAACCCCAAGACAACCCAGAAAATTCTGCAGAACCTGGCACCAAGAAGATCAAGAGAATCCGTGAAAGTGCCACAAATGGAAAACATCCCGTCTACCGGGGTGTTCGAATGCGGAACTGGGGGAAATGGGTGTCTGAAATTCGAGAGCCACGCAAGAAATCGCGTATATGGCTTGGAACTTTTCATACACCAGAAATGGCTGCTCGTGCTCATGATGTAGCTGCTTTAAGCATTAAAGGCAGCTCCGCCATACTGAATTTTCCGGAACTTGCAGCCGCCCTGCCGCGGCCAGTTTCACTTAGTCCACGAGATGTTCAGGCGGCGGCGGCTAAAGCAGCTGCAATGGAGAAGTTTGATTTGATAAAATCGCCTTCATCTGCTTCGTCAAGTACTTTATCTTCCTCTTTATCATTGTCATCTCTTGTTTCTGCTATAGATCTCTCAACAACTTCAGAAGAATTAAGTGAGATTGTTGAATTGCCTAGTCTTGGATCGGGTTTCGACTCGCTAGAACTGCGGAATGATTTTGTTTATGTTGAGAACGGGTGGTTTGACTTCGATCCTCCTCCACCGCAGTGGCTGAGTGGCGGCAATGGTGGTGGTGGTAGTGCTGCTGATGATGATGAAAATTCGAGCTGCTTTGAAGCTTTGTTATGGAATTATTAGTGTGTGTACCTATGTTGGTTTGTCTTTATTTGTGTGTTCTAGGCAATTAGCCCTTTTTATTTTTCATTGAAGGGCTAAAGAAGCTTTCTTCATCCACTCATCCCACCCCACCCAAACCCACTCCTCAAACTCCCTTCTTTGTATGTTTGGGAACCTTTTCCATGAATCTAACTATACAGTTTTAGGGTCTCATAAAATTCCTCTATGGTTTGATGCATACAAATTAAACTCACTATCTTCGCATGTATATATACAAATATTATATATACGCAATAAGTAAAAAACAGAGTCACTGAAGGTATCTAAAAAAGGGTTAGCGACCAAATTATTAACAGGTCTGAACACGTTATCTTCATAAAACATATCCATCTAGTCATCGACAACATTTGGTTATAATTTCTTTATAGCAAGTGATGATGGAGAATCTATGATAGTGACCAATATTTCCTATAAGCCTAATTTGCACTAGAAAACTTTTGGCACACTTTAAAAAGTAAATCCACTATTATTTTAAAAGTTCTTTTCTTTTTGGGATTCATATTTGGCTCAACATCAAATTAAGTCAAACTGAGGTTAAGTAAATTTTTATTTTTAAATATGCTAGAATTTGTTGTTTTTCTTTTATTTGGAAGTATAAAAAGGTTATTAATTTGAACAGCAAGACAGTAATAAGTACTAACTTTCATGAAGTTATTTGTTTTTACTTGTGAACAACAAACACTTATTCTAAAAGTTATTTACTTATAAGTAAACTCTTTAAGGTTAGCCAAACATACACTAGCCCCCTGTTAGGAGAGCGATGGTCTAATCAAGAATTGACAAATTGAATGCAATTCACTGGATAATTATATCCTTGTTAAATACGTATTGGTCAAAATTTGACGAATTTTCTGCATTTCCAAAAGTAGAAAGAAGCACTTATTGGATAAATACATGTTTGGTTTTGGTCAAAAAAAGTACTTATTGATTATACTTTTTTGTGAAAACGCTCTACCTATGTTCAGTTTATACTTTATATTCGAGGTTGAAAATTGAAATAAAACTTTCACAGTAACAATAGTATCCTTATAACTATTTTAATAAAATGTCAAATGCATTCCAATCAAACCCTACACATCAATATATAGAACTATTAGGAAAATAAGTAAATATTTTCATGGATTGAATATATCAATACTGTGGGTATATATACTGGTAAATAATTCCATATTAATATTGATAAAAGATTCTTTTAACAATTCCATTATATATATATACATACTAACGAAGACTTCCTTGGTTCCTTTACTCGTGAAAAATCATTTTACGGCTTGGAAAAAACCCTCATAAGTGAAATTTCTCCTTATATTTCTTCCTTTAATTTGTTATTTTTTTTTCATAAATAATCGAGTTGGGATTTATCCTCTCAACACACTTGAGGAAATATGGTATTCCATTCGTCTCATTCATATAGGCTCACTTTCCTTTTTTTTTTTTTTTTTTGTCTCAATTATATAATTTTGTTTCTTTATTAAGAATGTTTTGTTTTTTTCATTTACTAATATACTGTTATTTCTTTACTATTTTCAATAATAATTTACTACTAATTATTGATAATTAAATGGGGGTAAACTAGGAAAGTTTTTGCCAAAAATTATTTTTCTAATAACATGAAATAAGATTTATTAATCCGTGTGAAAACAAAACAAGCCTATATAAATGGGACGGACGGAGTAATTCGTTGTTATACAATCGGTATACACTGTTGGAAATGGTGCCTATTTGACCACAAGTGGGTCAACTTTGACCACAATTTCATGTGGGACCCAATGTTCGAATTGTTGAAATTTATGTTCAATTAAATTCTACGTTCCGAGTAGATGAGTGTAGAATATTTACTTGTGAAAAACCATTTCAATATGAATGAGAAATTAAGGTTGAAAGTCGGATAATAAATACGAGGAATAAATGAGAAAGAATTGGAAAAGTGTTCCAATCCCACATAGGTTGTAAACACAACCTTGAACCACTTTATAAACTCCAAGGTTGGAAATGGGTTTGGGCCCCAAGGGGTACCAATAGTCTTTAAAAGGGGGGAGTCTTAGACAATGTCTAGACTAACCAACGGCCACACGCGCGCGCGCCGCCGCCGTCCATCCGACCGGCCGGCTCGGCTCGGCTCGGCTCGGCTCGGCACGGCACGAGCACGAGCTCGGGCTCGGGTCTCGGGTCGTGGGCCTGGGCCTGGACCTGGACTTGGGCCAGACCCGTGCCAATATTAATTTTTTTTTGGATAAAATTTATTTGAATTTCTTATCCGAATTAAATTAATTCCCTCTTCTTCACGGTTAATTAACCAACCCATTAGTTGCTTAACTGGTGAGTTAAGTGGGCGTGAGTGGTGAAAACTGCTGCAAGTGGGGAGTTGAACGAAGGCTGAACCGTCAACTCCTTCCTCTATTTAAAGGGTCATCGAGCTTTCATTTGAATACACAACAAAAACACACGAATTCATACTGCACTGCATACATTGTCTTCTTGTCTTTTCCGTTTCTGCATTAGTCTACAGAGAGTTACTTCCATTCTGGTTCGTTGTCTTGCAGTCGACGTGCTGCTTCTGCAAGTGTGATCGTTGTATCTTGGGAGACGATTTACCATATACCGTAAGCACCGTGTGACGGGGTAAAAACGTCTTAAGGACAGAGAGCATAGTTCTCGCCTCGATCATCCTCATTCCGTTTACAGCAATTGTTTACAAATTTTCTCTGCTGTTTTACTATTTTTGTGTTACTGTTTGTAATATTTTAAATTCCTACATTCTGTCTTCGCAAGTCGATTCTGGAAACTTTTATTTTCAGATACAAATTTTATATCCAACATACACTCCTATAGATACATAACAATTGTCAATGGTGGGTCAACCCATGTTTGTGTGTCTATATATAGCCTAACATATTTTCTTAATTTCTTCACAGAGACAAAAAACCCTTTTAGTCAAAAATATATTATCTTCTTGTGACCTGAAAGAAGCCATATAAGATGCAGTCCGCATGTGGTATCCCAAGTATTACTGCTGCAAGCTGATAACTTTATTAATTGTGTGTGTGTGTGTGTGTGTGTGAAAAATAAGAAAGTTTCACTCTTTTCACACACACACGTGTTTGTGTATTCTTGAAGCCCACCAAGTTAAAAGTTTTCTGCATTTCTTGTCCCCTCTAATAATTGTGCAACTTTCTACACAAAATCTTTGTATGCTGCATGTGCCTCTAAGCATACATCAGACACCAAAATCTGGAAACGACTACCCCATCTCATCCTTTGATTTTCTATAGAGATATGAATTTGGCTAGTACGAGAAATCAAATCACCAAAGGATGACCCCATTAAACTGTGGCTCTTTCTTGACTAGTCCCAATTGCATTTGTATTATAGTCATTCTCACGCATGATCTTTTATCAATGTCATTGATATTGCCCAACACCACTTGTTTTTCCTTGAATATAGAATTGGAAATTGATTTTTTTTTTTTTTTTATAAATACAATAAAAAAAAACTTCCTGGAGATGGAGAGTAAAAAAGAAAAATAACTAAAATTCATGCACCGAATCCCTCGTCGTTATATATCGATTGAAGTGTCTCTTTGGCAGTTGGTTATTTTCGAACTCGTTACTTGAAGTAGAGATTGTGTAAATTTATAACCGCGCTCAAATTCTGGAAGTTCATAACATACTCACGGGACAATCTCATCATTATACATTGTTGACGCCAAAAACTTGCTTACGCTTTTAGCCACTTTTTCACTATGAATCTACTAGCAAATCAAAATTGGATAATATTATTGCACCAAATTAAGGATAAGTGACAAAGATGCACTTCTGCTCAAAGTTGGCTGGCCCAAAGTGCATTTAATCCACTTTTCACTTAATGGCTCTTACAACGGCGTAGAATTTCGTGATTGAGATGATCTCCATTCCAATCCCCATACAAGCCCTTTCGAATTTGAATTCTAGTATTCTGCAATTGTATCCCCAATTTTTTTTCTATTTTGCATGGCCGAAGACGATGGCAGTGGGAGAAATTTGTTCAAATTTTTCAAGGTGGATAGTTTGGGTTTTGATGTTCCCTTCCTAAAGTCTTGTTCATTCAGTCACTTTATGAACAAAGTGATAAGATATCATGTCAAAAAAATTCGTTTTTAAACTCTTTCTTTGTTACAATAAAAGAAATCCATAGAACTCCGGAATTTACTCAAGAAGTCTCGAGTAGCTATCTCGAGTAATAACTTCTTGAAACGGAACCCCATAAGCTTCTTGAGAGATCACAAGTAGCTACTCGAAATCTCAAGACCTCTTTGAGAGATCCAGATCAAATTCAAATGGGGAAAGGGGAAGGAGAGGTAAGGGTAAAATGTGGGAGGGACGGTAAAAACTTAGAGTGTGTTTGATACACATTAAAATGGAAGGAATGCATTTTTTGTGATGTGATGGTGAATATATGGTTGAAAAAGAAGGAAAATTTATTGATGTGATAAAAAATATTATTTTATTCAAGAATGCGTGATTGAAAATGAGCAGAATAATGAGAATGAAAATGAGAATGTGGCTCAAATAGGGGATTAATATATAATTTGTTTTTTTTTTGTTTCTAACTATGTTTGGATAAATTATATTTTTTTAGATTTAAATATTAAATATTGTAATAGTGAAATTAGTGATACTTAAAAAAATAACTTAATTTTTTAAGTTCAACCAAAAGGTAAGAAACTTAGCCTAACATGCACTTGAAAGATATGAGTGAACAAATACTATTATTTTAATATGGTTGAAGCTTGAAGAAAAATACCTAACAACTGTGCTTGTCCATGAAGTTTAGTTAATAAAAAATATTTTTCTTCTTAATGTAGGTTTCCAAGTTGGGCATGTTTTGGTTATAATGTTGCATTAGGGGACAGATAACTACTTATTATTGTCCAGAAGTGGAACTAAGGGAGCTATGAGGAATAAAAAAATCGAATATAAATTACTTTTTTGACTTTTTATATTCTTCTCATTATTGAAATATAGTCGAAGAATATCTCTACAAAGTACAGTCTATTACCCTGCAACAAGGGGGGGGGTTAGGAGGGAGTAGTGGGGTTCACATAGTAAGTGTAAGTATCGAGAAAGTATGTATCAAAAATCATGTCGACTAAACCATGTAAATGCACAATATGAATCTTCAATTGAAGATGGGGATTCAGTTAATTGTGATTATCTGAATTATTGACTCTGAAAGGCGGTTGTAGTCGAGTAAGGAAGTGGTCCCAAAAGGGAAGATTTGGGCATTGATAAAGCGTGATCAAATTCTTAATTTGAGAAAGAGACATACTATCGCTCGAGGGAAGATCGAAATGATATAGTACTTCATTTGATGGGGAACGTTGGGAAGGTGCAACAAAAATCGACACTGATTTGATATATTACAATTAACAGGTGAAAAAAAGAATTATAATATTCCTTTATTTGGATTAACCTTTAACATGGAATCTCAATTTAATACAATTGGAAATAACTAATTAAATCAAGAAATACAATGGCATCGAAGAATGTATGGAATTATTATTTGTAATGAATAGAGATAATAATTTTATTTTAATTCTTTTTTTTTTTTTCCTGAAAGATCAAGAAATACTTGAGAGCATATTGACAAAACTTAAAGTATAATTTATGCTTGTTAAATATGTTTTTATGCACATATTTCATAAAATTTACAATTTACTATCAATTTATTATTCACACCATTAGTAAGAAACGTTGATTATAAAAATTTTTTAAAATACTTCCAAACAATCACTTAATATATGAGTAACCATAATCAATATATAGATAGTGATGACAAAAAAACTTGTCGGTTCAGACGGTTTGGGCTCAGCTCGAAAAAAGCTCGAGCAGGGCCCGGTTACAGGCCGAGCCTCATTTTTTTGGTCGGACTTTGCTCTGCTCGGGCCAGAGAAAGTTCGGTCCAAAAGAGCTCGAGACGAGTTCGAACTTTTTTATTTAATTTATAGTATATATAAACCGTACAAATTTTTTTTAAGTAAAAATGTAGATTTGACATTTAAAAAAAACCCGAATTGCCGAGCCTCATTTTTTTTTGGCCAAGCTTTGCTCGTCTCGGCTCGGGCCCAAAAATGCTCGACCTAAAAAAGCTCGGGGGCTCGGGCTCGGCTCGGCTCGACTCGGCTCATTGACATAGCTATATATAGATGAGAACATAGTAAAAATTATGAACTTTACTTAGTCAAACAACCGACTAATCATTCTAGGATAATCATTTTGTTTAGAGAAGTGATTAAATCACATTGATCGACAACACCCTCTGATCATGACAATTATATTAAATAATTAAGGGTTGTAATCTAATTATAATCCAAAAATCAGTCGCTATCCATAATTAATGAGTAGGGCCTCGCAAGAAATTATTAAATAGGTTAATAATGAATTGGGCTAGCGGTGGCAACGAGCCGAGCCCGAGCCGGGAAAAAAAAGCTCGGGCCGAGCCCGAGCTTTTTTGGACCGAGCTTTTTTCGGTCCGAGCCGAGCCGGGCCCGGCCAAAAAAAAGGAGGCTCGGCCCGAGCTTTCGGCCCGAGCCTTAGCGGGCCGAGCCGAGCCGGCTCGGGTTTTTTTTTTCTTTCTTTTTTTTTTTTTTTTGTAAAAATTCATTACATGGATATTTGCTTATTCAAATGGACAGTGAACGTTGCAATTTGCATTCTTTCCACCTTTAGACAATGACCTTTACATAAAAAAGTTATAAACAAAAATCTAATTTGAACGATTCTTTGAAGTTTGAACTTAATATATAATGAAATTTTAAAAATCTACATTTTAAAAAAATCTACTTTTTTGGTGGCACCTTATAGCCTAATATCGGAAAACATGTTATATTTATAAATGACTAAATGAGTGACTATCCATTATAACAAAGTGATAAATCTTTTTTAATAACCGATTTGAAATTTCTTACAAATTTTAGTGGCCATTGCGGCATTGCCCATTGGTGAAATTAGCTCAATTTTTAAATGTAATCAAGTAATATAGATCACTAATAATTTCACTTAATAATTAATATAGAAGAATAAACGTGTGTAAATGAAAAAAATTCTTACTTTAAATATTTAGGCACTTAGATTAATGAAATAGTAATAATGCAATAAATATTAAACAAACAAATATCACACATTTTCCAAAATAATCTAATTGATAAATTATGAGATAAAATTGTAGCTTATAATTAGTTTATTAGTTTCATGATGAGAAGAATAAGTTGATTAAGTAAATTGTGATCATTTGTCTTAATTTAAGCCATTCATCCCCAATAATTTATGGTGTAAAACAAAAAGTGTTGGGCAAGGTTTTTTTTTTTTTTTTTTTTACGGCGGGCCGGCTCCTCAACATGAGGCTCGGCCCGAGCCTTGGCTCGGTTCCATCGAGCCCGAGCCGGGCCCGACTCGGGCTTTTTCCGAGCCGAGCCGAGCCGAGCCCGAGCCGTCCGAGCCGCCGAGCTTTTTTGCCATCCCTAAATTGGGCTGTCTCCTTTGATATGACATGTCCAAATAGTTTGAATGCCGGTAACTTGCGACAAAACTTGCATGACATGCAACTTGACAAACTCTATTAAGAAAAAAAAATATTTTGGGAAATGTTTATAACTGTTATGTTTTGTAACTCAAATTTCATATAATTTGAAAGTTTAATTCAAAGAGAAAATCTAGATAATTATGGTTTGAAAATCCAATACGATAAGAGATCAAATTTCATCATGAATTGAGAGTTTGATTAGAATAAGGACTTTAGAATGGATAAAAAATATGTTTGGGACGTTTTGAGACAAAATTGGGACGTCGGGATGCGAAACTGGAATTGCAAAAGGGCAGCAAAAAGGTTGGCGCCGCAACGCCGATTTCAGTAGGGCTGTCCGTGGGTCGGTTCGGTACGGTTCTGAAGATACCCGAACCGACCCAAAACTTTCGGGTATTTAATAAATGGACCCATCGGGTCCAAATATAATTATGGAACCGTTCGTGTTCGGTTCCGTTCGGTTCGGTTCGGGTCGGTTCGGTTTCGTACCATAATTAAAATTTTTAATATTTTCAGCAACACTACACAAATACAACTAATGACATTTCATTCGTAACTTTTACAAATTAACGTAGCCCAATTCAAAAACATATAAATAACTAGCCGTCCAATAAGATTAATTCAATGCATACAAATACCAAAAAATAGATATTAATATTACAACAAAACTACATAAAGTATATTAATTTGCTTCAAATTAAAATGGGCTAATGGATTTTAAAAATGATTCAGGCTTTAAAATTAAAATTATGAAATAATCTAATTTATTTAATTAATTTGCTAATTTGTATAAAAAAATAAAATAATTTAATTAATTCAATATAAAAAATAAAAAAATTATTTAGTTTCGGTTCTTAGTCTAGACCCGAGACCCGACCCAAACCCATCGGTTCTCGATTCGGGTATCCGTTCGGGTATTTAATTTGTGAAGAACCGCTCGGTTCGGTTCGGTTCGGTTCGGGTTCGGTTCGGTCCGGTTCGGTCCGGGACTTTTGGACACCCCTAGATTTCAGTGCCATCTGTTCAGGGAGGAATTTCACCCCTATTTTGTTTTTAACTCGGTTTTATGTTCCATTTCATCCATAACTCTAAGATTTAAATCTTATAAATACTCCATAAGGTGTAGGCTCTTGAGTGACTCAAGATAACAATTAGAGCATTATTGTATACACTAGAAACTTGAGAGAATTGTTTAGATTTAAATTGAGAGAATCAAATCTTGTAAAAGCAATTTTAGTTTTTTAGTATAATAAATTTCCATCTTCTTCCACATTAATCTTGGTTATGGTACGATCTATTATTTTCATATTTTCCTTATTTTTTGTCTTTAGTTGTTTGGTAGGATTTTCAACAAGTGATATTAGAGCAATTCCAATATCTTGATTAGTTCATAACAAGTGGTATCAGAGCCAATATTTTGGCGGTTATTGGAATGGTCAAATTAGTTAGTAAAGCGAGGTTTGAACAAGATTAATTGTTTCGGGATGACAAGTATGAAATTTGAGATTCCGTTTTTGGATCATAACAGTAGATTTTCTTTGTAGCAGATCAAGATGTGAACAGTTCTTGCTAAACTAGATTTTGAAGATGCTTCGTTGGGGATAGATAGAATGTCGCAACAATGACTATGGAGGATAAGCAACGGAAGGATCAAAAAGCCATATTACTAATAAATCTTCATCTTTCTAATCAAATTCTTCAAGACATGGTAAATGAGAAAAGTACTATTGAGTTGTGCTTAAAATGGAGCAGCTTTGTATAACAAAGAACTTGACAAGTATGTCACACTTGGAGCAGCTCTTGTGTTCTTATTGCTTGACGAAGGGTGAATTTTTGGTTGATCATCTATCGATGTTCAATGAAATCGTCTCTGATTTGGAGAGCATGGAGATCAAGTATGATGAAAAGGATTTAGGGCTGATATTGTTATGTTCGTTATCGCTTTCATATGTAACTTTTAGAGATATAATTCTCTATAGTCGGGATATTCTTACTATTGATGAGGTATATGATGCATTTTATTCTAAGGAAAGATGAAGCATCTAGTCATCAAATTTGATGCCCAAGCACAGGGTCTTGTTATTCGAGAGAGGAAGATATGTGGTCATGAAAGGGATGGAGTCAAGGAAGGTAACGATGATAAAATCTATTGATATTCAACAACAATGGACACATGAAAAGGGATTGATATGAGTGGTGAAAAAGGTTTTGCTACTATAGATCAAAAAGAACAACCAAAATATTCCGGTAACGTCAATCTTCCAGAAGAAAACAGCAATGAAAATCTTTTTGGCGATTACTAAAGGTGACTCCAAATCGACGAGGATTAGATTCTTGATTCAGTTTACACTTTTTATATGTGTTCAATTCAGGATTGATTTTCTTTATATGAAACAGTTACAAGGGATTTCGTGATAATGGGAAAAAATGAGCCTTGTAATGTAGCTAAGATTGGTAATATCAAAGATGTTTGATGGGACGATTAGAAATCTTGGCCAAGTTAGATATGTTCTGAGTATAAACAGGATCGTAAGCTCTTTGAGTACTCTTAATTCAAAATGGTACGAGTATACTGATAGAGGTAGAGTTCTGAAAATTAATAAGGGGGCCCGAGTTGAGTTAAGGGGACGGAGAAAGTCCCGGTTATATGTGTTAGAAGGTTTGGCGGTTCCTATGGATGCAGCTCCAGCTTATGGTTCAATAAGCAATAACTCGGGTATAGTTGGTTGTGATCGGGTTGTTAATGGTGGTTCGAACAATAATAATGGATAATCTTTCAGTGGCTCAGGTGGAGTTGGTTGTGATTTTGTTGATCATGTTGCTCATGGTGATTCGAGCAAACGGCAACTCAAGTATAATTAGAATTGATCGTGGTGATTCAAGCAGTTTTATTGACTTGGCTAGAACTAGAAGTGACGAGATGAGTCAAGCAAAGATGGTGCGCAAAAATATTTCTGTTGGTAAGCAGGACTTGAATTTAGTTCACAATTACTGAGTATACTCGACATGGGCATGATGTGCTCAGAAGGGATATGGTAGAAGAGTTGGAGAATAACTTGAAGAGTGAAGACTTAGTTCCTTTCTATGAAATTTGTGTCAATGTGGAGTTTGTTATATTTTATGACTCAAATTCTATGTGATTTGAAAGTTTGATTCATGGAGGAAATCTAGATAATTTTTGATTTGGAAATCCGGTTTGATAATGTATCAAATTTCATCATGAGTTAGGAGTTTGATTGGGATAAGGACTTTGGAATATATAAAAAAATTATTTGGAACGTTTTGGAACAAAATCCGGGCCGGTAACATAGAAGGGCAACGAAAAGGTTGGCGCTTGCGACAGCGCCGCCTATTCGAGGATGAATTTTACCCCTATTTGGTTTTTAACGTGCTCTTGTGTTCTACTTCACCATAACTCGAAGATTCGACTCCTATGCATACTCCCCCAAGTAGAGGTGTGCAAAAAAATCGAAAAATCGATCAAACCAAACCGAATCGGGTCGGTTTGAACCAAAAAGTCGGTTTGATTCAATTAATTTTAACCAATAAAAAGTTGGATTGAGTTGGTTACAGTTTAAGTAAGTTAAATCGACAATTAATCGATCGAACCATCAAATACTTTTTTTTTTTATTTTTTTCACTTCAAAATTCATATTTTTAAACTTAAAAATAAAATAATAAATATAATTATTTTTCAAATAATTTGTTTACCATCTACACTTTTTCTACCAAAACTCCAAATTTTAAAAGAAAAAAAATGAAATGAGAAGAATTGTTTATTGTAAACTCCAAATTTAGATTTTAACATCGTTTTTCATTTTCATGCAATTACTTATTAATAACTGTCGACTATATATGATAATTTTAGAAAAATCGACAATTTACTATTTACAATATATATATATATATATATATATATATATATATATATACAGAAATGATCTAATGAGCACCGATGCTCATCTTATCCTAAGCACCGATGAGTTGGCACATTAATTCATTGGTGGATTGGAACTCACAAAATCTTTATCCACCAATGAATTAATGTGCCAACTCATTGGTGTTTAGGATAAGATGAGTACCGGTACTCATTAGATCATTTCTGTATATATATTATAAATACATACCACACAAGCAGAAAAACAAAATTTTTAACCCAAAATAAGATTAGGGTTGGGCAAAATGTCCGAATCGAACCGAATCGAGCGAATTTTTTTATATGAAATACCCGAATGGATATCCGAATCGAGAACCGAATGGTTTGGTTCGGTTCTCAGTTCTAGACCCAAAACCGAAGAATCGAATTTTTTTTTTAATATTGGATAAGTCAATTTCTTTTATTTTTTCTAAATAAATTAATAATTTTTTTCTTATTAAATCTTATTAGTTAAACAATTTAGAGTTTATTTATGTTTGTTAGTTGTGTTTTTTTCAATTTTTTCTTGTATAGTCTCTTAATAGTTAGTATGGAAAGTCAAGCAACTGATTATTACATTAAATAGTTAGTAAGTATTATCAATACTTTAAAATATTTTATATTTATTACTTCTAATTTATATTTCATTTTTATGTAGATTTGAATGTTTGAAACAAATGAATTATTGATATGAATTATCGAAATTTTATTAGTAATATTTACTTTTTGTATTTGTATTTGACAACTTATTATTTATATGTTATTAAATTAGATTACGTTAATTTGTAAAAGTTAAGATTGAACTTGGTATTTATATCTACTTTTTGTTATTAATATTAGCATCTACTTTCAGGTTTATTTATGTAGTATTATTTTAAATGTTAAAAAATTTAATTATAATACGGAACCGAACGGAACTAAACAGAACCAAACCCGAACGGTTCCAAAATTATATTTGGAACCGACGGTTCCATTTACTAAATACCCGAAAATTTCTGGAACCGAAAAAAATCGAACCGACCCGCGCCCTCCCCTAAATAAGATGGCAATTTTTTAAAAAAATTGGTTTGGTTTGGTTTGGTTTGATTTCAGTAACTGGATTGGATCGATTTGGATTGAAATTTACCCATACCCAAGTTGGTTTCGGTTTCGAGTTGAGTTCAAAATCAACCCAACCCGAACCATACATAGGACTGTCCACGAGGTGTAGACTCTTGAGTGACTCAAGATAACAATTAGATCATTGTTGTATACATCAAAAAATTGAGAGAATTATTTAGATTTAAATTGAGAGAATTAAATTTTGTAAAGATAATCTTAGTTTCTTGATGTAATAAATTCTTCTCCTCTTCCACATAGATCTTGGTTGTTGTGTGATCAATTATTTTCATATTTCCCTTATTTTTCGTTTTTAATTATTTGGCCGGATTCTCAACAAATGGTATCAGAGCGATTATAATATCTTGGTTGGTTCATAACAATAACATTTAAACAATAGATAAATAAAAATAAATTAATAATATTTATGAGTCTCTCGAAATATTTGAATAAAAAGTTATTTTATTCTTCAAACAATATTTTTAAAACTTAAAAGATATCGAGACGCCGAAATTGAAGTAACAAAATTCATCATTTCATATTTATAAAGTTCAAAACATGGTTCTGATGTTAATTCATGGCTGGTGATTCGTTAATAATGACGCATTTTCATTTTCGAAATGAGATGCTCACTTATATTTTGGAAAGTGACATTTTATTTATCTGTAAATCGCAAAATCATTTTATTGTGCAAGTTGTAAGGGCTTTATTTGTGGTACAACAAACAATGACACGAAAAGGACTGGTTGTGGTGGTGACTTGGTTATGAAGGCAAGTTGTGGTCTCAATTGTCAAACACCTACGTTTCTATGAATAATTGTATTCTACATTGCCCTACAAAATGGGCCTTATTCTATATTAATTATTATGTTTTATAAAAAATATACAGAATAAAAAAATAAGATAAAAATCGCCTTTCATGGAGTATCGGAAATAAATGTTTGACATTATTGAAAATTTATACTTCATTATCTTCAAACAAAAATAACATTTTCCACGATTATATGTGACAATTAGAGCAATTAATTAATTTGTGCAACGTGTTTAACACATTATTTTACGCATATGGCATGCTAGGGATGACAACGGGGCGGGTATGTGATAGGTTGGTCATTCCCACCGGCCACCCCCATCCCGTTGGAATTTTTTTGTTACCTTACCCCATCCTCATACTCGGTTAAAACGGGACAGGGCAAGTTCGGGATGGGATGGGACAAGTCTTCTGCCCATTTATTTTTTCTTTTTATTTTTTTATTTATTTTATTTTTTACTTTTGACTTTTTTATGTCTTTAGTTAGTAAATATTATTACTTTTTTTACTAATTTATTAAAAACAACTTATATTCTCTTAAAAAAATGATGATAAATCTATTATTTTTGTTTGATAAAAAATTTCAATTTGAAATTAACTTCAAAAGAGGTGGGTAGCGGGGCGGGGACTATGTTTTCCATACCCATCATATACCCGCTTCGGAGCAATGACCCTCATACCATCCCCGTCCCGTTTACCCGGTTAGGTGAGTAATCCTCGCCCCATTTGGGGCGGGACCCTACGAGTATCGGGTTAAACGTTTTTTTGCCATGCATTCATTGAGTTGTACGATCAATATATAAATTCCAAAAAAAAATTCATTTTTGGGGTGTAATATAGTGGTAAATAAATAGACTTGCAGTCACAATTTGCTAATAATGGAAGTCTATCGGTGAATAAATAAAAGGCAAGTTGTTCATAATTTAGTATTAGAGTACGTACATATTTGTTTATTATTACCAATAATGCTTCTCGTTCGGGATCGGCAGTGGCGTTGAATAATATTTTTTCTGATGTCAAACAGTATTTTTAAATATTTATAAAAGTACAAGAAAATATTCCATTTTAATTAAATAAAAAATCAATTAAACTACAATTTCGTACAAATATTCTCAAAAAGATTACATGAACAAAAGAATAAGAACAAAAAGATCCTACGTGTTAAGTTGAATTAAGAAATGTTAGAGTCCCCTAATGATTCGGTTAAGATTCGATTAAATGGCAGTGGCACTAATTGTGAAAACAATTGGAGGGCATATGATTAATTAATTAATTAATTATGTTATCTTAGCAGATGAGGCTGTAATTAATTATGTTTATCGACATAAATTAGGGTTTTATGTTTGTTTTCTTGTCATTGTTTTGATGATAGGTAAAGAAAAAGGTGATTCGAAAACCCTAATCTACTTCTTGTGGAAACTTGAAGTTACTCTAACAAGTCAATAATTGGAGCCCCACCCAATAGAATTTTTGAGTGTTTGTTCAATATTTTTCACATAATGAATCAAATATATCATTAAACTTTTCGAAGCATATTAATTAGTATGTTTTATTAGATAGCAAGATTCAGTACTTAAAGCGGCATCCCATTGTATCTCATATGTAGTTTAATAGACGAAGAAAGAAAAACAAAATTCTATATCAAGTGAAGGATTACATAAAATGATGTGGAGGGAAAAGAGTGGATGAAATAGTTGAGCGTGTCTTAATCTGACAAATTGATATAATGTAATGTGACATTATCTAAACATTTATATACGTGTAGCAAGATCAGGCAAGTAAATGGTGCAATTTTATTTTGGTATTGAAATTGAACAATATTGAATAGAATTACGGGGGACAATTCAATATGATTCATTATATGTCGTACATAGAGTTGTTTAGTTTTGTGTCATACCCATATTGATAAAACCCTAGGATATGATCTAAAATATTTGTGACTTTCACATTGTAGGGGGATTTACTTTTGTGAGCAAGTAGGAGTCTATCCATCCCAAGGAACTTTAAAAATATAAAACTAAAGCCAACCTAGGAATTTTTAGATAGTGTATTATTATTCCAAATATAAATTAATATCTTTCATAATTCATTATAATATACTATGCTATGGATTGAAATAATCCATTTACATAAATAGTAGTTCACCATCAGAAAAATAAAATAAAAACGAGTGATTTGAGTTCTAGAAGACTGAAAAATACATTCACCGGGGCTCTTGAATGGCTAGATAGAAGGGAGAGCTCGACGATAGTAATTATATGATTCGATCATAGCGCAAAGTGCAAGGATTGTTGCTCAAAACCTAAAAATTATTCTACAAATAATTGACAAATTGATCTTCTCTCGAGAGTTTATACGGATGAAAAGATTAGGCATGTCGATGTCCATTTTGTTAGTTAGAATACTTTTATATTCTCCAGTCTGCATAATGATCTTTTTAATGTTTCATTGAGTTATAGTAATGATCTTATTTAAATTAGAAGTTAGTTATACAATTTTCTCTTGATGAATAGTTTATTTGATGCATAATTTGATAGCTACATATGTCACAAGTTAAAATCATGCAATTTTTACATGAGAAATGGGTTAATTTCACAAACGGTCACTGAACTTATGCAAAAATAACAAAACGGTCACTGAAATTTCATGCGCTTTCACAAACGGTCACTGGAGTTTAAGTTTCTTTCACAAACGGTCACTGGAGGACCGTTATGCCTTTGATTCAAACATAAAGGACCAAAGTGAGTACATCCGAATTTTGGACAGCTTGGAGGTGCCAGTTTTGGACCACCATAACTCCATCATCCGACGACCTTTTTCCACAGACTAATATACCATATTGAAGCCCTCAATGCCCTCTTAACAACCCACCCAACCTTTGGCCGTGATCCCATCAGAATTGGCCGGAAAATCGCGCCAAAATGAGCTATTCGGATTTTGGACAGCTTGGAGGTTTCAATTTTGGACCACCATAACTTCGTCCTCCGGTCATCTTTTTCCACATACCAATATACCATATTGAAACCCTCAATGCCTTCTTCAAAATAAACCCAACCACTGGCCGTGATCCAATCGGAATTGGCCAAAAAAGGGAGCCAAAGTGGGCTACCTACGCAGAGCCGCTGTCCAAAATCCGGCTATGCGTGGATAGCTTTTTCCAGCCAATTTCGATGGGATCACTGTCGGTGGTTGGGTGGGTTTTAAAGAGGGCATCGAGGGTTTCAATATGATATAGGTCCTGGAAAAAGGTGGCCGGAGAACGGAGTTATGGTGGTTCAAAGTTGACATCTTCAAGCTGTCCAAAATTCGAGTAGCTCACTTTGGCTCGATTTTTCGGCCAATTTCGACGGGATCACGGCCAATGGTTGGATGGGTTGTTAAGAGGGCATTGAGAGCTTCAATATGGTATATTAATTCGATAGAAAAAGGTGGTCGGAGGGATCGGAGTTATGGTGGTCCAACGTTGGCACCTCCAAGTGTCCAAAATCTGGCTGTGCTCACTTTGGTCCTTTATGTTTGAACTAAAGGCATAACCGTCCTCCAGTGACTGTTTGTGAAAGCGCATGAAACTTCAGTGACCGTTTCTGCAAGTTTTAAATATCAGTGACCGTTTTGTTATTTTTGCGTAAGTTCAGTGACCGTTTGTGAAATTAACCCAATAATTAATTGTAATAACAAAAAAGTATTGTGTAATCTCAAATATCCAATGGGCTACTTAACTTTAGTGGTTAACATTTTTTCGTGAATCAGTGGAACCAAATTAGAACAAAAAAGAATCGATTAGTCTGGCTCCGATTTATCTATTTAATACGTCGATTTTAGAATCATACATTGAGAATTAGTCAATTTCGATCGGGTTCTCGGTGCTACATTGAAAACCAACAATAAATTTAGTTCTCTCGAATTTATTTTTGCTAGTGCATTGCACCAAAATGAACAGATATTTGAACATGCTTCTCTTTTCCTTTGCACCAAAACCTAATGAGTAGTCAAAATTTAAATCGCGTCCACTCCTACTTATTTTCATATGATCAGTAAATATAAACTATGTAAAGGTTCTCAACAAAACTCTCACTTAGTAGTATTTAAATAAAAAGTAAAAAACATAGCAATTAGATGTCAACAATTAAATATGTATATTATGATTATTATGTAGGAGTAACTAATATTTCAAATAAAATTCAAATCAAACGCAAATCACCAAAATAGTTTGTGTCGGGTGCGAGTATTTGTATCGAGAAAATTCAAATTGTATTGAACTAGCTAGTCTGTTCAATTAAAATTTTACAATTCTAAATCTTAAAACTAAGAATCAAACGGTTCTGATCGCTTCTTGATCTAGCTACCTAACTAAATTATAATTCGACCTCAAAATTATCTTTTTATAATCTCTCAATTAATCACTGAGAAACTACAACACAATTTACACTTTATATTTTTGTTTAAAGTTATAATTTTTTTCTGAAAATAAAAAACAAGATCCCCATAATAAATCACTATCTCACTCTGTAAACGAGAAATTGTTGCCAGTGAAGAAGCTAAGATGAAGTGGGCCGGCCCTATTATTAATTGATTACATTGCAATGTATCGTAATCGAAATAAAAGAAGTTATTTCATCCGACATATCATAAAAGTTACAGATAATGCGAAAACCATGATATCTACACGAAAAGGATCAATCAACAAGTGAATATTTTTTTCACTCATTTTGTCAGCAAAGTCTACAGCTGAAACATGGAAGGGAGACAGCTAAAATGCGCCCCATGTGAAGTTTAATTTAGCCATGAAACCATGTTCATAGACAGTGAAATTCTGCTGAACATCATGATGACCAGACTAGAACTGGATCCTTAAATTCAAGAAAACCCGACCCATCAATGTCGAAGGCCATGCATTCAAAATAATGATATTTTTTGTTGGAAAAAATGAATACAATAGCTGACTTTGGCATAAATTTTGAGTAAGACCTGTTTAATTATTTTGGAAAATCAAGACTGATTTGTATTTTTCTCCGTGAGAACATCGAAATCATATATTTACTTTCCAAAAATGATGCTCTGGTGAATGAAAATTGGAGCTCAAAGTAATGTATTGGAAAATGTTTTGTGTTGAAGGAAAACTATTTTAAAGTTATCCCACAAGAAAATAGATAAAGACATGACTACTTCAAATATGATTGCACTTTAAAATGGTGTAATCATGTGTAGTATAGACGCTCTCTCTATGTGCGCGCGCAGGGGGTGCAAATCAGTGATCGAAATAGGTTTTGGACTTTAAACTTATATGCGGTTTTGTTAAGATATTGGTGATGGTGTTCAGATACTAAGTCAGTTCGTTGGAATAGTATTTGTAGTGTTTAGACTCTATTGATTTTACCGTTGTATCATTGGGAAACAAACGCTCGAACTAAACCTACGGTGCGGTGAGGAGTCGAATCTGTTTTAACGAAACTGTGTTTACACAAGCCTCGATTTATTCGATTAATTTTTTTAAAAAAGTAATTTAGATTACTTGTTGAGTTTTATTGTAATTAATAAATTATTTGATTTGTAATAGTTTGGCTAACATTCAGTTAGCTAGTGTCCGGTATATGTTTATACGGTATTTTTGTTAGTTACAAATTTGATATGTGCAAATCCGGTATGTGTTGCAAATCCAATATGTGTTCATCCGATATTTGTTAAGTCGGTATTCATTCACTATTATTTTGATCTAACATTTTTGTCCTTGATAATAATTGAATTATTGCTAGCATTATCATGATCGAATAGAGTAATAAATAATATATTTCCTAAATTCTCTTTAATTCCATTATACAAAAAATGTCATAAAAACAAAGATACCTTCTATTCTTGAACTACAAACATAAGTATTATGGACTCAAAAATTAGTAGAAGGAATTAGATTTGGTTCTCTAAAAGAGGTAATTTGAACAAAATTGGTGTTGAGCTCACTAGTTGATGTAGGATATTGTCACTCATTTATCCAAAAGTTATATTTCTTGGCACTAATGCAATTCACCCTCTATCATCGAAAATTAAGTTAGAAATCCACCCTAAATCCAATATGTTGGGCCCATTCCTAGTTCAAGTGTATTCCTAGTCCTACATTACCTCCAACTCGACGAAAATGCTTTAGAATCGACTCAAACACAGTGTTGGTATTGTTGCCTTAAACGTACCGCAAGTAGAAGGACATCAATTGCAAAATAAGGAAAATTCAATTAAAAGTTTCCATTTTGCACGCTATGCGGTTGAACTGGAATTGAGGAAAATATGGTATCTTCACCATTTGAAAAGGCAAGGAATTTGGTGGAATTATTACCTTGATACCCGAGACTTCGGAGCAATTCAGATCAAGTTTTAGCATTTCTCTTTTGGTAATTGACTTAAGGTTTTTTAGAGAAAAAATTATAAGTCTAGCATTGACATTTGTTGTTCTATTTGTTACTTGTACGGAGTAAAATTGGTAGATGCCATAAAGTTTAATATATTATTTTTCCTACAATACTTGGATTTTGGGTCAGTAGAAAGTTTTGACACTCCGTAAATTTTTCTTTATGTATTTATATTTTTCCATCTTATTATTTTTTATATTAAAATATAGACAATTTAAGGAATTGATCTCAATTTTCAACCATAGGATCAAAGCATCAAGTTGTTTAGATTGTTGGAGCACAAAAAATATATGTGAAGGAATAATTTCGACTTCTGGCAAATACAAGTCATGCATGTGTTGATTCAGTCTGTATTGTACAAAGATTTGGAAGGAAGATCAACCCCATCACATATAGATAACCTGGTCATGTTAGGAAAATTGTTCAAAAGGTGGAGCAGACTCGACTAACTCCTCAAACTCAGACAGACATCTGCATGCTAGTTGCCATGAATGATGTATTACTACTAGCAGTCCATAAGTTTGTATACGAACATTGGCATGACATTGATGCAGATGGGGAGGTGGAATCGATGTCAATGGTTATTGAGCTCCTACAAAAATCAAGCAATATACCATAATTTTTCAACAAGTTTCTTTGACATTAACTAAAGTAAGCCAAGAACCGTTACAGATCATAACCTTATTGCATGGGATATTCTCACAAGTCAGAAGAATTCAATTATTGGAATTTCTTAATTCTAAATTATTATAC